>CALNHX010007824.1:0-68668 GCA_940337035.1 Agriotes lineatus | reverse complement strand
AATGTTTAGCAGAAACTCACGTAACCAGAGCCTTTTTAAAACAGGAAATTGATATAGAGGGCTACAGCTCAGTGTGCACATATTCAGACAGTAAACATACTGGAGGTGCAATAATTTATATAAAACAAGGCTCTAAGTTTAAAGAAATATTAAATCAATCTGATACCATGAATATGTGGGTAGCTGGTATTGAACTCATGGTAAACAGAACAAAATTGTATATATATTGTAATTACAACTACCTTACTTATATGTATAGGCTCCTTAACCCAATGAGAGTTATGGCCTCATCCTTTCTGGATGTTATGAAATCCATTTTCCGAGGTGGATTAGTCCTCATATCTTCCGGCCTTCATAACTTATAATATGATCTGGCTTTCTCTGCTACTCGTCTCCATTCTTTTCTATTTTTACTCTTCTCTCTCCAATTTACTATTTCCATTAGTCTTAGATCTTCCAGGACACTATCCCACCACCTGCTTTTTGGTCTTCCTCTGTACCTTTTCCCTTCCGGTTTCCATTCTGTTATTTTTCTGATGACTTGACTGTCTTGACATCGCATAATGTGTCCGAACCATTTCAGTCTCTGTGCTTTCACGTATCTGACTATATCCTTTCCTTTTATTTCTGCTTGTAGTTCAAAGTTCATTTTTCTTCTAAGTGTATTGTTGTCTATCTTTACTGGTCCTAGTATATTTCTTAGTATTCTTCTTTCAAACTTTCTAAGCTCTTCTTCTTCTGCTGCTTTCAGGGCCCAGGTTTGCATTCCGTATGTTACTATTGGCCTTATTAGTGTCATGTAGATCCGTATTTTCGTTGCTTTTTGCAGCTGGTTACTATTTAAAAGGGCTTTATTGGCATAAAAGGCTTTGTTTCCTTTTTGTATTCTTTCTCTAAGTCTTTTATTTTCCTGTTCCGGTCTTGTGATCAGGTTGCCAAGATAATTAAATGTATTTACCCCTTCTAATGTGTACTGCTCTACCTGAATGTCCTGTCTTTGTGCTGGATTCTTGTCGAACTTCATTTATTTTGTTTTGTCTTCGTTAATTTAGAGGCCATAGTATTTAGCTTCTTTATCGATGCTTTTGAGTTTCTCTATCAGCTCTTTCTTTGTTCTACTAATTATCGTTACATCGTCGGCATAGGCAATAACTTGGGTTCCTTTGTTGATAATTGTCCCTTGTATTCCTACTTTCTGTACGATTTTCTCAATTATCATGTTGAAAAGTATTGGTGATAGTATATCCCCTTGTTTCACACCTGTATCTATTGTGATGAAGTCTGTTATTATTCCATTTATAATTACTGCTGCTTCGGTCTCTTCCACGGTCATTTTTACTAATCTTACTAGTTTTTTGGGAATACCTGATTCTTTTAGCTCCTGTATCATCTTTTGTCTATTGATAGAGTCGAATGCACTTCTGAAGTCTAGAAACGCTATGTGAAGTTCGATGTTATAGGCATATGCTTTTTCCATTATTTGTTCCATTATATGTAGTGCGTCTGTTGTGCCTCTTCCTGGTCTAAATCCCTGTTGGTAGTCTTGGATTATCTTTTCTGTATATGGTTGCAATCTGTTCTTTAGTACATGCGTAAAACTTTGTATGACGTGTTGAGTAACGTGATTCCCCTGTAGCTGGCGCAGTTTTCCGGGTATCCTTTCTTATACAGCGGAGTTATTATCCCTCTTCTCCATTCTTTTGGCATTGTTTCCTTTTTCCATATCTCACTTATCATCTTGTACATCTGGTGTGTTGTCTTTTCTCTTCCATATTTTAATAATTCATTTGGTATACCATTATTCCTGGGCGATTTGTTGTTTTTTAGCCTGTTTATTACTGCCTGTATCTCCTCTAAAGTTGGTTCAGGTTCTTCTTCTCCTTCGATATCTCTGATTTGTGGCCTGTCTTCTCTATACAGTTGATTCTGTTGACTATCTTCGATTTTTAGTTCGCGTAAGTGGTCTTCCCATATTTCTTTGATCTCTTTTTCTTCGTGTGTTGACTTGCCATCTTTGTTTTTAAATGCTCTTATTTTTATCTTTTGCTTGTTCTGATTACTTTTGATTTTTTGATAGAAATTCCTCAGATTACAGTTTTTGTTCTCATTTTCTATTTCATCAAGTTTCTCGTTCATCCAATGGTTTTTCTTCCTTTTGAATACATTTTTTGCTTTGTTTCTATAATGCCTGTACTGTTCCATGTCTTCTTCCTTCCTGGTCCCCAGCCATGTTTTCCAAATCTTGTTTTTTATTTCAGTTATTTCTCGGCATTCTTGGTCATACCATTCTTTGTTTTTGGTTTCCCCTTTTTTGTAGCCTATTGTTTTTCTTGCTGCCATTATAATATTGTTTTTAACTTTCTGCCATTTAGGCTCCACGTCTTCCCCCTCACCCTCTTGTAGTTCTTTGTTTTCTTCTAAACTTTCTTCATACCTTTTTTGCAGTTCCTCATTTTGCAGTTTTTCCACATCCCATTTTCTTGTTATTTTTGATGCTGTTTTTTGCCCTCTTGTATCCCTTCTATCTTTCATAGTCATTACTACTAAATAGTGGTCCCTGTCTCCATTTGCTCCACGATAAGTTCTTGCATCATTTACATTTTTCAGATTTTTTTTGCAATTAAGATATGATCTATTTGATTTTCTATGGTACCGTTTGGGTGTCTCCAGGTTACTTTATGGGCCCTGGGGTGTTGAAATCTAGTGGTCGTTATTGTTAGGTTCATCGCTGCTGCTAGGCCGCACATTCTGTGTTCATTGTCATTTGTAGACTTGTGTGCCGTGTGTTCCCCGCTTACATCCTTTAGGTATTCTTCTGTGCCTACTTGTGCATTGAAATCTCCTAATAGGATTATATTATCCTGTGCCGTTATTCTTTCAATGACACTTTGCAGTTCTTCATAAAACCGTTCTTTTTCTTCTTCTTCGCTTGATTCCGTGGGTGCATATACTCCTACTAATGTCGTTTTTGTTTTAGTTTTTGCTTCGATTCTTAGCGTCGCTATTCTGCCATTTACTGGTGTAAATTGTATTATTCTGTGCCTGGTGTCTTTGTTCACTATGAATCCCACCCCCTTTTGTCCTTGCTTATTTTCTCCACTGTACAGCACGCTATATTTTTCTTTGGTTATTTCTCCATTTCCTGCCCATCTCAGTTCCTGTATTGCCGCCACCTCTATTTTATATCTTTGTAGTTCTTCTGCTATTGTGTTCATTTTACCTGTTTCTAGCATAGTTTTAATATTCCATGTCGCAATTCTTATTTTTTTAGTTTTGGAATTCTTTTTTTGTTTATTTTTTGGTTTATTTTCCTTACTCGTTGTCCTATTCATAGCTTCTGTCGTCCTCTTTACATTCTGCTCTTCTTCGTTTAGTTTTTTGGCTTTAGTTCTTTGCTCTCGTGGTCCCATACGTACAGTTTTCCTTCTACTTCTAGTTTCTGATATCCCACTTTGCTTCGATTTCCTTTTTCTCTTTCCTCTTTTGCCCTTTCTCTTATTGCCATCTGTATTTTTAGTTCTGTTAGCGTCATGTCACTCTCGATGAAAATTCGTTTACCCTTCAGTTTATGTTTATTTTCCATTATAATCTTTTTCTGACTCCATTCGCTCACTTCTACGAGTATTGCTTGTTTTCCTTCCTCTCTACCCACAGCGTATGCTTCCGTAATCTTTGGCGTTATTCCCAGTGTTTCTCGCATAAAGTTCTCTACTTCCCTCTTCGTTTCTTCTTTTCTTGTTTGTAGACCTTTTATGATGATGTTGTTTCGTTTCTTTGCTTTTTCTTGAATCTCATATTTTTCTTCTAGCAGTCCTATTCTTTTAATTAGTTGATTTTTTTCTCTTTCCCAATTTGTCTCTTTTCGTATCATTTCTTCCTTCAGCCTTCTTATTTCTTCATTGTTTTTCTTTAGTTCTTCTTTCATCTTCCCCATTTCTTCGTTGTTTTTCTTCAGCTCCTGGTTACTTTTACTTATCTCGCTTTTCAGGTCGGCGGACATGTTAATTATTAGTTGTTTTAGTTCGTCCATTTTTTCTTTTTCTTCCCCTGCTTCTACTGAGGTTTTTTCTTGGGTCTTGTTTACATTGGGTTCCTTTCCTTTCTTACTTTCTGCTTTATTATTCGGCGATCTGAGTATTATCTTGCTTTTTGAAATACCTTGGCGTAGTCTTCTGGACTTGTTGGTTCGTTGTTAGTTGTTCCTCTTTTTCGTTTAAAAAACTCGTTGAGCTGCCCAGTACTGCTCGCCCTTTCGCGTTGTTGTATTTGCTTGTTTTTACTCATCTGATTATGTTGCTGTTGATTTGTTAGGTCTTTGGCCGCGTTTTATATTCTGTTTATAATTTTTCGTGATCGGGTCTTGTTTTGAGTAATTTAATCGCTCTGTTATTGACCTTCCGCATCTGTGTTTATTTTTACGGTACGTTCCGGCTCCGTCTGGCCTGCAAGGTCGCTCGCTATTCCGCCGGTTTCCGTATGTTGCGAGTTATTTGTCGCCCTTAACACTTAATTTGCGGCTCTGTTTGCTTCTTCCCGCCGGTGAATTTTAGATGCTTTTTACGCACTGTCCTCCCCTTCTTCACTGTACTTCGTTGCACTCAGTTGTTTCAGTTCTACACTATTAATTTTACTAAACTGTCGGAGCTCGTGTTAACACACATCCGTCACTCACGAAAACCAAACCAAACTCCTACTTACTTACATTTATTTAATTCAAATGTTAGACTGACCAAAAATAATTCTGTTTAACTGGGTTCGTTAACTACTTACAAATAAACAGTATTGTGCCCTTTATTGTATTTCATTCATCTGCAATTTAATATTACAAAAAGCTAGCTCGGTAGACAAGAAAAACTCGTTCCTCAGAGTTGGGTTCCCCGGTTTGTTAATGTTAAAATTCGTGTGATACGCCACTGGGCTGTAAATTTACTTCAATCGCGCAGACGCTACTTTGCTGCGCTGTCAAAATCCTACACAAATCAGTTTATTGTTGTGGTTCGCGTTTTGTGATCTAAATTTAACAAAAGGCGTTTTATGAGCATTCGATAAGGTAATTTTTGAATTCTGGCGCCTTCAACTGCATTAATCTATCTTTTGTTTGCAGGAAAAACCCCCACTTGATTATCAAACGACGCCAAACATGCAATTGTTTTTCTTAACCCGAAATCTGGATTTTATGCAATTACTGGATATTCGCTTTAAAAGATGCTTTAATCTGCCTGGATCTGGCTTCCGTAAGACGTACTCTTGCTCTAATGGTAACTTTCCGGTTCCTAACGCGGATACTTCGATCGCAATCTAACCTGAGTTTTCTGCAGTGCTGCGGTAACTCTTTCGAACAGCGTCTCCTGATGATCTCTGCCTGGAATGCTGTGACGGCCTCCTACATACTGGGCGGTTATGCTGATGTTGAAATCTCGGGCTCACGAACTCAATTGTGCCCGTAACTGATGATCGTAAGCTTGAGCTGGCTTCGGTCGGATCCTCGGAATGTGGTATCGGAGAAAATAATTTTTTTCGAGGGAAATTAAAACCTACACTTTCACTGGTGCACTGTTAATTTCTCTACACAATGGTGTACTTTTTATTATTATAAATTAAGTATTTTTATATTAAAATTGCACTTAAATGAGAGACCAAAAACTGTGTGTCAATAATTAATTGTATTCAAATGTTTCTGGCTGCTGGTCGTTATTAACAAATGCCTATCTAAACTACAAAAACGGATATTGACCAAGTTCAATACAATAACCTTCTAAACTAATATTCCTTATAACTAAAATTATTTACAAAATTTCTAATTCTAAAATATTGTCTTTTCAATTTTATATTAACTGTGTCATAGCGCCACTCACTTTGTATTATTTAGATTATCTTTTCACTCTCGCGTAATTACACTGACTTATTTAAAATAGTCCACTTCCATCACCAATTTTGTTTCACATCCTGTTGTGTGTCCTTTTCAATCTATTGATTGTGCCCTTAATACATAAATAACTATTATACCACCAAAAACAGTACTACAATAGAGTCCATCATAGCACTGTTTTTGCATTGTTATTTTCATATGAAAAACATTGAAACAGCATACCTTGTTTCAGACAATTTAGATTGGTCAGATTTAAAAGGTCCTGTTTTTGCTATAACAAAATGAACACTAGGGTGGAACGAAAATGTGAAAAGTGCAATTTTTTGTGGGGCTAGTGCGGAAAAGCTGTCTTTAGATCTAAAATGAATCTGCATCAACTTTTTTTTGTAATCGAATGATATCTTTAGGTTCCATATTTTGTGTGATTATAAATTTTTCAGATATTAATTTTTAGAAACAAAAATCACCAGTTTTCGATTATTTTTACTACTAAACATTAAAAAGTAACCAATAGACATTAGTAGAATGTAATTACACTTACAATGTATAGTCAAAATAGACTTAATTATAAAATATGTTAAATGAATAAATTAATATACCGGGTGCTGACTTGCGCGACGCACCATAGGAATTTGCATAGTAAATTCTTTATGTTCAATTATTTGCTCCCCAAATTATTTTAGAGCTAAAGTCTAAATACATTTTTTGTAGAGAAAAAAATACTGCATCCATTTATACTGTTGCTACCAATTTTTCATTTTCCAGAACCGAAGGAATGCAAAAATCAAACTAGCATTTTTACAAAAATCAGTGAGGCCATGGAATTATTAAAACAAGCCAATGCCAACACAAGTGCGTGCGGGGCGCGATCATCCAGTCACTGCCGTCAAAAGAGTGAACGTATTGTCGTTTCTCTCGTTTTGGTGTAAGTTCTGAACCACATTATTGCACCTACAATTATTTAATAACCTGCCTGAAGTCTTAAACTTAAAATGAATCAGTCTATTAATAGTTGTACTGTCTGGAATTTGCCGATACGGATATTTTACAATAAACAAGGAGCTCACTTAACGAACGTCCACCATACTAGTAAAACCATTTTTGTTATGGACAAGGTCCAGGTACCTTAGAGACATTAAGCTTAACATAATTAATAATGAATTATTATAAACGTCAAACATCAATAACAAACAAACAAACAGCACATATTGTCGCGCCGCACGCATTTGCGTTGGCATTGGCTTGTTTCAATAATTCCATGGCATCACTGATTTTTGTGAAAATGCTAGTTTGTTTTTTGCATTCCTTCGGTCCCGGAAAATGAAAAATTGTTAGCAACAGTATGAATGGATGCAGTATTTTTTTCTCTACAAAAAATGTATTTAGACTTTAGCTCTAAAATAATTAGGAGAGCAAATAAGTAAACATAAAGAATTTACTATGCAAATTTCTATGGTGCGTCGCGCAAGTCAGCACTCGGTATATGTTAACATTCAATGTATTTTATAACACATCTGGTATCACAATTTAAGTTCAGCACCCGGTATATGTTAACATTCAGTGTATTTTATAACACATCTGGTATCACAATTTAAGTTAACAACTTCTAAGCTGCTTTAGTGTTAAAGGAAGGGATAATATTTTGTGACTCTAATTTTGATAGGATAAAACCATCCTTGGATTTCGGACCACAAACTACAGCTGACGCTTCCGTTACTAATTTAACAGCTACTTCTACAGATTATGTATGATAAGGACAATTTCACACTTCTATGCTACTATGATTTCCAGTAGCAATTATCTCTTCAAAATCTTAGTCAGCAATATATTTTAGTGAAGTAGGTGCTGTCACATTACAATAATTTCATACAATCAATTCGATATACTCTGTAGCAGTGAAATTGAATGGTGGCATCTTGAATGTTCTTTCTGATTTTTCTCGGCTTTTAAGTATTCTGCATAATCTCAATTCTCAAATATGTCTTCCATCGTCCTTGATCTTACTTAACAATACATTTTCAGGGTGACCAAAATAGCCATTCCTCTATATACAATATTTACGATTTTTTTCTCTTTTTGCAACTATCGCGATTAGTTAATCATTCACCATAGAAGTTTTGAACCTCCCCTGTGCAGATTACATCACGGAGAACAAAAGAAACTTCTGGGCATTTGTGTGTATTTTGTGTGTTCCGCATGTGCTTCACGAATACGCATCCGCTCTCAACGAGGAATCGGTTGGTTACCGCATTGGAAAAGTTTTGAGTCCATTCCTGGCTCTTGCTGTATTCCGCAGCGTTCCTGTACTCTCAAGCAACCCCTTTCGTAGCTTTGGAGGCTTGTGACCGACGGCTGGGGACAGCTGGAGTCTTCGCAAGGAGAAGCTAATTCAGGTACTGTAGAAATATAAGTTTGTGCGTGCCGATTCAGAAATGACCAATTACTAAAATACCCCGACGTGTCTCGATTTAGTGAGCGTCACGGAGGCTACAAGTCCCGTTTGTTTATGTGCCGAATTCCTAACGGTACAGACTCGCGAACCAGTGGCAGCGTTAGCATGAGTCGTTTACAGCTCGTGTGATGTATTAAGTAATTGTTTGGTTCAAACCTGTCTGAATATCACACTATCATTAGACGAGTGAGCGCTACCCTTCTGGTGGGCTCACGTGAAAATTTAAGATTGAGGGCTCCGCCCAAGTTCATTGTAAAGTTACCAGTGTTGATTATTTGGCAGCACGTCTGGAAGTTATTTGTGTAATGCCGTCTACTAACCCTGCTAGTATTTAAACATGTGAAAATAGCTGTAAATTCAATCTCTCTTGCTATACCGGGTGGCTAGAAAAAAGGAATCCTGTTTAAGTCCTCACATCTCTGGAACGCTTTAACATAGCGATTTCAGTTTATGCTTTTCAAGAGACAATGGATCGAAAATTATTCCTGCCAAATTACAAACAATTATTTTAAAAAACAAAAGAATGGCGAATTTTTTAATATCAACTAGAAAAAATCAATTACATGTTGATAATTTCATAAGCAACTTAAATCGAAGCAACCTTTTGTTAAAACAAATGAAGGTGTGAGTGACATTTGCAGTTAGTTGTTACTTCGCAATTAGTTTAGCGACATTTCGTGCTAATTAACTTACTTTTTCTTTAATAATGGCACCTCATTTAACGAAGTCTGACTTTGAGGTAATTGCAATGTGTCATCGAGAAAAACATTGGCGTGGAAAAAGAATTGCGAGAGAGTTTCCAGGGAAGAAATGGCAATCTTCTAGCATAACTCGTGCTATTCGACGGCTTGTAGAAACCGAACCGGATCTGTTTACAGAAAACCCGGAAGCGGAAGACCTGTAACTGCTACAAATCATGAAAATTCACAAATCGTAGGCGAATTGTCGTCACAGGAAAATCAACCGGGGACTCATTTATCTCAGCGTAAAATAGCAGCCAGGACAAGAATCAGTCGCAGGTCTGTCCAAGTTATTCAAAAACGTATTTATAAGTAGAATACACCATACAAGATGTTTATTGGTGTAATTTTTAAGAACATTGTCAACGTGTAATTGATTTTATTCGCAATCACATTGTAATGTGTCAATTTCATGACATGACAACAGCTGGGAACTAGATGATTACTTGAAACTAGCCAGGAAATTATTACATACCCCGAAAAATATTACATACCTGAAGAGTGGGGTGTTTCCATGGTAACAAAACATTGAGTGGGTTGTTTTCATGATAACAAAAATATTAGCTACATCAAGAGATCTATTATTCAGAATTCAATTGTAGTTATTTTTAAAATTAGATGATTGCAAATAAAATAGTATACATACCACGGTGGAAAGTTTCATCCCTGTCTCGAGATAAAGTTAACCTCGACGCTACGCGTCTCGGTTAACTACCTAATCTCTCGACAGTAATGAAACACTTCCCACCTCGGTATGTAATATACTATTTTCTAGTTGATATTAAAAAATTCGCCATTCCTGTGTTTTTCAAAATAATTGTTTGTAATTTGGCCGAAATAATTTTCAATCCATTGTCTCTAGAAAAGCAAAAACTGAACTCGCTATCTCAAAGCGTTCCGGAGATGTGAGGACTTAAACAGGATTCGTTTTTTTCTAGCCACCCGGTATTTAAAGACCAACAGACCCCTTTTGTTAAATGTTGACGTTGCGCTTTCTTTAATGGTGTTTCGATTTACATAGTTGTGCTTTGTTATGATATTGCCCTTGTGGCACCCTGTGTATGATTTGTGTACAGCGGATCCTGCCAAAACTTGCAAGCAACAAGGTAGATTCCAACGCTTCAGGGAGCACCAAAGCTACAAACCCATCAGCCCTTCGAGTTTCTGCCAAATGTGGGTTTTGTTCATACTCGAAACTGTGGCGCCCTCTTTATTTATCAACACCTTGTATATGTTGTCACGCTTGTCACTAAAGGCGTGATGTGTCAGTGGCACTCTCTAACCCGGAAGTGTCATAAAATCAGTTTCGTATCGTAACAAACTGTAAAACTAAAAATATGTACAGTTGTCAATCAAAATGGGTACACCTAAATAGATCTAGTGACAATATTTTTATATTTTGGTATTGCTTAAACGGTTCTCATGTACTTAAATTACAGTTGCCTGTAACGTTGTTACTATGTCATGCAAATTACAAATCAAAAACAATAAGGTTAGAATATAAATAATTAAATTTACAAACAGGGAATGTATAACAACAAATATTAAATTAGTATTTTGTAATGTCTCCACTGTTTGCCATTAAAGCTTTCTTCTATATTCAGGAGATAAGTCATATTTTGGCTTACATTAAACCGATCGAAATTGCTCTTATTTGCATTCCTCTCGGTACCCCGTCAGCAATTTTTCAAAATGACTGGGCACGTTTTCAAATAACTGATTTTCAACGTTCGATAACAGCGAAATATGTGACAGCCAATTTAAATGTACAAGTTACTAAGGTATTATTCTAAAAGTTAAGTTTACATTGAAAAAAATCAATGTACCAATTTTTTAGCGACAACCGTACATATGTAACTCAATTAAAATTTAAATTTTAGGATGTATGTGAGGAAAAAACAGACAGAAATCTGGAAGAAGAATGTTGAGGTGGAAAACACAACAGCAAGAAGACAAGTTCAATTCAGAATCTGAAATAGAAGCAGATTATACAACAGAATGATCAAGTCCTAAAATCATTAAATGAAGTGGTTCAAGGCAGTGGCATATCATCGCAGAAACCTAAGAAACCTAGAATTCTGGCGCAAAATTTTAGGGAGCGCCAAAATGGAATGATCAGCAAGAAGTTGTTTCATCTTTGTCATAAATATTAATTTCCAGGCATACAAATATATAGCTGCTAGAAACTGCAACCTAAAATGATCACAGCAATAAATTTCTGAATTTTTTAACAGTAATAGCTTCTGGCGGCAACCACGGTTAATACGCCACTAATTAATTTCTTCTTCAACGGAATATTTCTTACTTTGCTCAATTTGCAAAAAAAAATTTTAAATACAGGCAGACCTTGCCGTTCGTGGATTTGCATTTCGCTAATTTCATTTTAAGCAGGGCACATATGTGCTCCCTTTTCTTTGTCATTCGCGCGTTTGCGGATGGAATAGCCAACGTTAACTGTTTCAACTTCCACACACTAAGTAAATAAAGCAGACCTATGTCATGAACACCTAAATAACATTATTTATTACGAATGTATAAACACACTTATCGAGCTTATTTCTTTGAATCTCTTATTTACCAATTGAACCTGAAATAAATTGTAAAATTATAACTTGAATAAACAAATGGACATTCGAGCTCTAGATTCAAGTGGCAGACTTACGTTACGTATGGAATTTTAGTTCGTATACGCACGTTTATGTATTTTTGAATTTTTTGAGGATGCATAGTATAAATAAATCTTTTATCATTTGTGTGTTTACTTTCTTCTGGAACGTAACCCCCGCGAACGGCGAGGTCTGCCTGTATTAAAAGAAGCAGCGACAACTAAAAATAACATTTTTTTGCAAATGAATAATAAAAATGAAGATTTTAAAGAAGTATTACATACATACATACATACATACATAATCTGTAACCCCTTATACTGTTTGTAATACAGCATGCTGTGTGGATGATTAATTTAATTTAAAAATAATGTCCAGATATCTAATGGGTATCATGTGATAACAGTTGTGTGTAGATAACTGGTGGGGTAGTAATGGGCAACCAGTATGGTTGTTTACATGAAGTAAAAAAGCATCTTGAAAATAATAATCGACGTTAAAATAATCACTTTAAAGCGCTAGATTTCCTTTAACACGTTAATCGCCGCAATACAAATTCAGAAATGGGTCTCAAGGGCCAACTACGTAGAAGAAACAATAAAACATATCTAATATTGAAACGCCTATAAATAGGCAGCCAAATACGCTATCCAAGGGGTAAATGTGTTGTTGGGTATAGGAGGCCACGTGCATTAGGCAAAGCATGTAAAGTTACGCACAATGAGAAGCTACCGTGAATCACACGGCCACGAAAACTTTTCAACGTGAGATGCAGTTAGCATCACACGGCGCTGTAAATAAAAAGATTGAAATGCACGTTAGCTTCACGTGGCGATTAACGTGTTAATTGTGAAAAGTAATAATTGTATATTTGATATGTAACAGTAAAACGATATTCTTTGCAATCAAATTTGACTAAGAGTCACAACTATATGCAAGTGTTTGTTTTTGTGGTATGCTGTAGAACTGTATATCCAGATATTAAGGGGTCAGAGAGCTGCAACGAGCTTATTTTGGTTGTGAACAACCCAAAGGAGGTGTTTGCAGATCAACATCCAGTTAGGAGCTGCTATTAATATACACTCAGGTAAAAGAGATACTTCAAGAAGGTTAGTGCTTATTTCTTATATCGAATTAAGAAATACACAAGTTTGGAACGACAAATTAGTAGAAACAATGGTAATTTTACATTTAGAGCATAATTTAGAATATTAGTTTTCTAAATTTATATAGTGATTCGGGTACTCGACGTATTTCGGTCATTATGATTTGAAATTTATATATTTTGGAGTAGGTATTTAGAAATAATTTTAAATCAAGTTTGGAACGGTTAAACATCTGACAACTAATATCTGATTTTTTGTAATGTCAGGCCAAACTTTCAAGTACTAACCAACTGAATAATAAATTCAATGTTATGTACTAAGGAGTGTTTTTGATCAACAAAATCAATTCATTAATATTTTATAGTAATTCAGTTTTTGATAGTAATTAGAGATTACTTGAACATTAACTCATTCAGCTGGGAATGAGGAGTTCCATTGCTCAATAACTGTCTAGCCGAGGTATTTAAAATTAGAATTACATGACATAATTCCAAATGTCATATTTGAAAATTGAGATATGTCAATTTTAATTGAATTCAATAAGGACTATACCTGATACTACTTCTTATTATTAAGTATGTATGTATTATCATTACCCTCATTTTACCTTGCGGTGTAGAGGCTGGTGCTTCATGTGCTAAGTAAAAAAGTATATTTAATTTGTAATAACTACCAAAGGAGGAGGGTAGTATTATAATTTGGCACCTCAAGTAGGGCTGAGGGAGATAATATTACAACTTGGCTTGCAACTTATAAAGCAGAACCAGTGTAATATTATACGTTTACACAGTGTCGAGGTACCGGGCGCACCTAGCCGCTGAGGGTATGTGTATTTTTTTTAAATTCGGCGGAGGTACTTGGAGTAGTGGAGCCTGTCTAAGTTAGAACGCTACGCCCGCTCTCCAGATGTTCACCTATCCAAGTACTGACCAAGCAGACTGGAGCTTAACTTTTACAAGTACTGTGAGATGTGCAACACCACTCAGCCATACTGGTGGCAGAAGTATTACATAGTATTATTTATTCCTTCATTACTTTTATGTTTGCGTTTGTTTAAATGCACCTTTAAGTTTAAAATACATGTTTACTTACAAAGCGTAATTGTTAATTTATCCATTTGATTGTAACCTTAAAATAGTGAAACTGCCTTGAAAAAAATAGCTCACTAAATCACAACTCTACTGTATTTTGAAAAATAAGAGCCAATTTCATATTTTTGAACCTCCCCTGTATACTAGAGGAGAAATTTAAATTTTGCTAAATGCATTTTTAGCTTGATAAAACAGGCAATAAAATTTTCTGAGAAATGGAAAATAAACCATTTCCCAAGTGTCCAAATTGGCTGGAATCTAGTTTAGCGAGCAACTCCAATCGACATGTGCTATACACCATTCGACGTGTCTCGTCGAGCTGAACAATATTGCTGCCGGGGACATTCGGGGCAGACCAACAGTTACTGAGATACAGCACAGTAAAGATTAAAATGTCCCACACTAAATCTATGGCGCGTTCGCTTTAAAATGTCTTTATGTTAAATCATGTGTGTTGGGTTGGGTTGGGTTGGTTTGGGTTGGGTTGGGTTGGTTTGGGTTGGGTTGGTTAGGATTGGTTTGGGTTGCGTGAGGTTAGGTTAGGTTAGTTAGGGTTAGGTTAGGCTAGGTTAGGTTAGGTTAGGATAGGTAAGATTACGTTAGATTAGGTTAGGATAGGTAAGATTACGTTAGGTTAAGTTAGGTTAGGTTAAGTTAGGTTAGGTAAAGTTAGGTTAGGTTAAGTAGGGTTAAGTTAGGTTAGGTTAGGATAGGTTAGGTTAGGTGGCGTGCAGTGACTTGTTATTAGCCTTCGGTGAGGTACGCTGCGCGGCACCCCGCCGAAGGCCCGAGAGTGTTTTCCACCAAGAAAAACTTTTTTCACGCTTCACAATTAATTTTCAGTCGGATGGTTCCTTATTTTCGTATATATTTTGCTTATGGCTGGGGGGTGTTTTTCAAAAACTTTATAGTGCTGTATCTCAGTAACCATTGGTTTAGGTTAGGTTAGGTTAGGTAAGGTTAGGTAAAGTTAGGTTAGGTTAGGTTAGGTTAGGTAAGGTTAGGTTAGGTAAGGTTAGGTTAGGATAGGTAAGGTTAAGTTAGGTAAGGTAAGATAAGGTAAGGTAAGGTAAGGTAAGGTTAGGTTAGGTAAGGTTAGGTTAGGTGGCGCGCAGTGTGACTTTTTATTAACCTTCGGTGAAGTACGCTGCGCTGTGCTCCGTCAAAGGCCCCAGAGTGTTTTCCACGAGAAAAATTTTATTAAAAAAAACCTTTATAGTGCTGTATCTCAGCAACCATTGGTCTGCCCCGAATGTCCCCAGCAGCAATATTGTTTAGCTCGACGAGACGCGTCGAATGGTGTATAGCACATGTCGATCGAGTTGGTCGCTAAACTAGATTCTTACCTCCAAATTTATGCCAATCACTGTATATGCGCATATTTTGCCACATTTTAGTGCATATAAATTCACCCTTTATTTATGAATGCAACATACAACTTTAAACAAAGATATATACACAACTTATATAAAATGTTTAATTAAAAGTCCAGCATTACCAACGTAATAAATAACAAAATCTCATTCGAACAGTTTAACAGCGTACATAAATCAAACAAGTAGAGACACTCATGCCAAATGTTGAAACCTGTCTAGAGTGCCATGGACAGCGACTCGTGAGGGTATTTCAAGCTTGACCACCAGGTAAAACAAGTCCAACCTAATAAAGTTACTAGATTAATACACTAAGTGTAAGGTACCGCCATTCCATTCCTCGCGTGAGAAAATTGTGAGATAAAGATAACATATACAAATTTCCCAAGTGCAATAGAGAAGACACTAGTTTTTAGTGATTTTCTTTTTGGTGTAGTGGCACTGCTGTAAAGTCAAATTATTGTTAGATTGTCTTTTTATCCCCAGTTGGAGAAAATTGTGCGACCAGGATACATATAAAAAAATCACCAATGGCGGTACCTTACACTTTAGTGTGTTAATCTAGTGACCTTACAACCTAAGGTCACTAAATCACGTTAGCTACGGTAACACAGGAAGGGAAACGCAAGTTGACAGGTTTAAAAGAGTTTGTTAATGTTAAATTTATCATAGGCACTATCAGTAAGTGCATAAATAACAATTTTTATTATTAATTTACCTTTCGAAATGTTTTCTTTCTTTAGGTTAGAAGTTAGACAGATGATCGTTTTTAGCCGTAATAAAAACTGATTGTGAATGTCACTGAAAAACTGAGTTTGTTTGGACAAAGAACGTGGAGTTTACCTACCTGTGGTCACGAAACTAACGTGATTTAGTAACCTTATCCCAACCTAGAGATCCTGTATATAGGTTACTAACACCCGTATGCATAGTGGTTCGCCAGCGGCTCGCCGGAGTTTCGTTATGAATAGTATGTTGGTGGCACTGTACGTCTATGTCAAATTCGAGGTTATCAGGTTAGGTTTTCCGTCAGTTTTGACAGAAATTGACACAAAATCTAACCTGCTAACCTCGAATTTGACATAGACGTACAGTGCCGCCAACATACTATTCATAACGAAACTCCGGTGAGTCGCCGGCGAGCCGCTGGCGAAAGACTATGCATACAGCTGTTAGAGTTGGGCAAACAGCCTGATTTGACATAAATTTTTGATCCAAATTATATGTTTGACATATGTCAATCAAAGAGGTTATCAAAACCAATTTTGCTACCTTGCTTTTGATGGGCGAGTTGCAGAGCATTGACCATTCTTAGAATCTCTAGAACCGACTATTATGAATATACCGTCAACCCAATTAGAAGTTAGATTTGCATGTGTGGAACCATCAGCCGTAACGTATTACAGAATATGTAAAAAAGCACTTTTATCATTAAAAAAGCACTTTTATCATGCAAAAAGTGATCCAAACCAATCAAAATGTATCACGCTGTTTACCAAACTTTTAGTGAACTATATACAGGGACTCTATCCCAACCTAAAGTTCCTACATATTAATATTAAGATAATTTTAATATTACACGGGGACTCTATCCCAACCTTGATGTGGTAAAGCAGTGGCGCCATCTGTTGGTAATAACGGAATGTACTCCTCAGGAGCCGTTCAAGGTCATTCAAATCGGTATTTTGACATCAAAGGAACCGACAGTGAGTGTCTCTACTTGTTTGAGTTATGTACTCTGATTTTAATCTCACCAATCTCGATGCTTCCAGACCATCGATCAACCATATTTTCCAAAGTAACTTCAAAAAGTTCTCCATCTCGGAGTGGTCTGTTGGAAAAGACTATGGCGTCATTAAACTCAGCCAAAGGCTTTGGTCTCACTGCTGTTTGACCATTATTTATTATGCGAGCATTTTTGCCATGAACGTGATGAAATCTCAAATCGCTACAATTAACAAATATTTGTGAAATGTTTATAATCTTAATTTAATTATTACCTGTACAGTGTAGTATTTGATAGACTAGAATGAATAGTATCAGGTGAGCTATAATCAAACATATCTACAATGGTAGCTTCTACTGCCTGCCCATATAAATCTAAAACAATAAAATGTTAAGATGACAGTTAACCAGCTTCCAGAAATAAAGTACCAATAACACCATATACTCTCTCTGCTACGTTAGTAGCTGCTGTGCCTTGATCGACACCGTTTACAAAAAAATGTAGCAAACCGCTCTCTTTGCGTACTACACCCACTCGATCACCCACTTGTAATCGATCAAGATTTACGCCATATTGCTCCAAAACAGTCGTACCATTATGCATGATACCACTGCCAGTCATCATCCAAGTACCAGAACGTACATTAGTCATTGTAAACGGAAATTCCAAATCTGTGGGACTGTGCGTGGTTACACCAATTTCAATTGATCCGGCCCATTTAGTAACAACTCGCTCTAATCGCACTTCAAATAATTCACCCAATTTTAGGGGCCGTGATGTTAAAACTACTCCGTTATTAAAATCATCCGCCGCATTGGGACGCAGAGCCGTTCGACCGTTGTTTATCACTTGGGCATGTGCTCCGCAATTAGGATGAAAAGTAAGTCGGTCATAGTAATCTGATACGGGCTGAGTATCAACCGCAGAGTAAACTTGCTCTTCGACTCGTGTGGTACGCCTCATGTTCAAATTATGCTCCTCTCGCTCATCTCTCTCTACAATTGAAACTTTAATGGTCATTCCATAGAGGTCAATAACTCCCCAAGTGGCGGTAGGCACCCTTTGCGCAGCAACGCCTTGATCAGATCCGTTTATAAAATAATGTAAGTCTCCACTGGGTTTACGCATCATTCCAACACGATCGCCTTCATTGAGCTCATCTAGATTAAAATCGCCGTATTCACGTCTTGTGCCCTTGCCATTTGTAAGAATGCCACAACCAGACATCATTATTGTACCACTACGCATGTTTGTCATTGTTGCAGGAAACACCAGTGTACTTGGATTATGAGTTGTAACGCCCATCTAAAAAAACAAAATTTAAATTCTTGGTGACTGTTGCTTTAATGGAATATATTATTTTAAAGCGTGGCTTGAAAGGTACCTGGCTTAGATGAGAATATACAGTGTCTGAGGGGAAGCGGAGCATAGGCAAATGCCAATGCTAGATTTTTAGTAAAATGACGTGTTTAAAAGCAGGTGGGTAATAAACCCTTAAAATTAGCTAATGTGATTTTATAAAATGATGTTGCAAGTGTCAAGTAATCGTGACTAGGGTGTCTTGATGTCATTTGAGTATTTGTTCTTTTCAGGATATGAACAGATCATTGTTTCCTCTCACTAAGTACTATAGAGTGAGAGGAGACAATGCTCTGTCTGAACCCTGATCGTTGTCCCCTCTCACTCTAAAGTGCTTTACAGTGAGAGGCGACAATGATCTGTACGTACCCTGGAAAGGACAAATACATCAAATTAACATCGAGGCACTCTAATCCTGATCAACCCAAAATTATACGTAAAGGTTTCATGAACTACATAGTTTTTGTGAAAGCAGCAACCACGGCGATAAAGGCGATAAAGAAAAGTCGGAAAATTAATAAAAGATTAATACGAGTTCAGTCTGGGAATTCAAAACCAAAGTTTTCACAAAGAACCCGCCCGCTCGATAATATCCGCCCCAGGCAATAACTCTTACTGGAAAGGCCAGATGTTAACAAGACCGTCCCGCCCGCATCGAGAAATGCCGAACAAATTAAAATCTTTTACAAAAAGCCGCTAGAAAAATCTATCACGCTGCCCAATAGGTCATACATTTTAGACAGCTAATGGTGTAGGCAATCAAATGAAAACATCAAATGTGTCCAAACGTCTACAGGCAAAGAGCGAGCACAAATAAAAAATCAAAACATGTATGAAAACAGACGGCTGGCGGACAGCTCGTGAACTATCCCGGAAATACCGGGGTCATAAATTACGCTCGCCGGCAAAAACCCAAAAGCCCATGGGTAACCAAGCTGAGAAAAACGGTTATTTAGGTATGCATAAATATCTCAATTAATTTGAGATATTAGCATGGTGTTCAATTAAACTATCAAGTGTGGGATACCGATATGTGCGCAAAAAAACAACAGCCCGACGCCGAAACAGATGAACCGCTGAAACACAGGTTAAAAAACGCCCAAAAATTATCTCACCCTAGGGACTACAGGGGCCCAAAAAGCACCGGGAAATATCAAACTAAACCAGTCGTGTTTGGTATCAAAATGCGCGTTTATTTGTCAGCGAGCCAGCTCTACTGAAATCAAACTGGTAATTAGAAGCGCCAATTAATTAGCATTGCGATTCCACCACCGTTTAAAACAGTACCTCCAGAAATGTGTCTTTGCCCCCACCAGCCAATAGCATTGAGGGATTGGATCACAAAGGAACTGGGTTCTTTAAATAGAGAAACGAAAGCCAGAGGAAATCACTCTGCCTCGGGGGGTTGAACAAGAAGCCCAACCATCCATCAACCATTTCCAGGACCATCCAGCAGCCATCTCCAGGACCTTCCAACAGCCACCTCTTCTGGACATAGCTGCTGAAGCTTAACACTGCTCTTCAGGTCTTAGCTGCAGGACCCAACCAGCGCAGCGCCTTAACCAGGACTCAGGGCCACCTAGGACCAGATCCAAGCTGAGCTTGCAACGCTGCCTCCTCGAACACAAGGAGCCCGCACCGCCTACTATTCCTGTCCTGGCTATGCCTGTTGCTCTACTAAACTTTAATTCTTAGTTTGCTTTTTTCTCTATTGTAATATATGCTATTTCACTATATTTAAGTGTGCAGATTAAATACATGTATGTACATATTTCCAAACAATATAATAAAACTTGTCTACAGCCAATCGCCTGCTTAGTCGAGGGTAATACCTCCACCGTTCTTCAACTGCCGCCATTAGCATCTACCACTGAGCGAGTTAGAAGTGTGTTAAGATAACTGCGTTAGTTCCTGTCTTCTTTGTGAATTATTTTTATTCAAAGTTGTCATAATATAGCACGATCATATGTATCTGGCTTTTACAGGCCATGTCGGCCCATTGTCTGGGTTATTTTTCTCAGTCTTTTGGTCTAAGAAACCCGGTAGCGCTAGGCTTGCTAGTAAGAAAGTCCTCGGTTCGAATCCCACGGGGGCCGGAATTTTTCCGTAGCCTTGGCGATTGGAATCGGGCTCGGTGAGGCCATTCACAGTTGGACACCAAATTAACTGTGCTCTACTCAGATCCACAGACCTAAGAGATAGAGTAACAAGTCAACACATCAACATGACACACACTTCATACAATGGTTGCTGTGCAAGCACAAAAAAGGCACACTCTATCTTTGTATCCTGAATCCGGGGCAAGTTGAGCATTGTACCACCAGGTGCAAAACACTTAAAGCACCAGCCTCTACACCGAAAGGTATAACGAGGTTAACGATAATACATACATACATATTTTTTGGTCTGTGGTTTTGTTTCCCCAGTCTTCTATTCCTATTTCTTTCAGGTCCTTTTCATCTACTTCTTGGTTTCCCTCTGGATTTACCTTCAACACCATCTTTCTGCTGTTTTCCATACAATGCACGTATCCTAACCATTTGACTCGTTTACAATACTGTGCTATTGTTAGTTAATTGTATACTTTTTCTAGTCCTTTATTAGTCCTTCTTCGTCACTCTCCATCCTTTTTATGTCCTCCGTAGATTTTCTCTAAATATTTTTCCAAAATCATTAGCTTTGCCACTTTTGTAGCTCGTAGTTTCCACACTTCGCATCCATATGCTGCTATGGGTTTCAGCACGGTTTTATAGATCTGTATTTTTGCCTTTCGTGATATATACAGCCTGTTTTAAACGAAGTGTGCACTATTGCTAACTTCTTTATTATTGGACGTACGATATCGGGTAAATTAGCAAACTAGTAGCATTTTTTCTGTTGATTAGAATGACGAAAACAGAAAAACAATTGAACATCGCCTTCTCGAGAAATTTGGAAAAGTTTACTTTTGTTAAATGGAACACCCTATATTTTTATATAAAACGATTGAAAATCGCGATCTAAACATAAAAGTTCATATAAGGTGCGGGCCTAAAACTAACAGTAACCGAGTTGTTACAACTTCTTACTTTTAGACGAGGTGGCTGTGTATTTCTGACATATGTACATAAAATTGTTTTGTTTCAATAATTACTTGCTTTGTTGTCACTCGGCAAGTGTCGTTTATATTTAAATAAAACAGTTAACTAAATTTGCTTAGTGTTTCTCTAGTTTGTTTTTGCAAATACCTATCGTAAGATGCCGTTTACTCATTCAGAAAAATGTGATATGTTAGAGGCATATCTTGTTTGTCGAAAAAACACTTCCGTAGCACTGGAACACTACCAGCAAAGATTTCCTGAACGTAATTTGCCAGACAGAAGATATTTCCTGAGGCTTTATAGAAAATTTAGAAATAATGAAACAGTCTTTAAAAACGCAGTAAGAAACAATTCATTTTAAGTGAAAACACAGAATTAGACGTTTTGGCTTATTTCGAAAGTCATAAAGACAAATCTACCAGAGATGCAGCAAGAGACAGTGGTTTGAACGTATCTATGATTTGGAGAATTTTGAAAAAATATAAGTTCACACCTTATAAATATCGACGGGTTCAGACGTTAGTGCCTGGAGATGCTGAAAGAAGAGTTACTTTTTTCCGATGGTTAATAGATGCATACAATAGGGGAAATCAAAACTTATTGAAACACATTTTTTGGAGTGATGAAGCTAATTTTTCAAATAGGGGCATGTTCAATTCGAAAAATAAGCACTACTGGTCACAGGAAAACTTATTTCTAAATAATCCTAGAAATCCACAAACACAATTTAGCGTTAATGTTTGGTGTGGATTAATAAACAGTAAGATAATTGGACCAATTTTTTATGAAGGTTCTTTGACAGGCAGAAGATATATCGATTTAATATTGTCTGAAGTATTAGAAGAATATTTAGATGATTTGAATCTATTAACTCGCCAAAACATTTATTTTCAACAAGATGGAGCTCCCCCCATCAGTTTCACGAAGTACGAATAATTCTAGAGAGATTATTTGAAGAAAGATGGATTTCAACAAATGGCCCGATTCGTTGGCCACCAAGATCTCCTGACTTAACCCCATTAGATTTTTTCTTTTGGGGTTATGTAAAAGACGAAATCTACAAAATGAGATACACCAACTTGGATGAACTAAAAAATAATATTAGACGCATTGTAGCATCTATTGATGGGAGAACTGTTTTAAGGGCAACAAATTCCGTGCTTAAGAGAGCTCAAAAATGTATTACACAAAATGGAGATGTGTTTGTACATTTGTTATAAAATAATTTTTTTAGTAATAGGTTTTTTCTTTTAGTAAGTTGTTTTTTAATTGTCTAATAAATGATGTTATTTAGATTTATTTACAATGTTTATTTAAACATAAATTTTATTTTATGGATGCACAGCCACCTCCTCTAAAAGTAAATAATTGGAATAACTCGGTCATTTTCAGTTTTAGGACCGCACCTTATATGAACTTTTATGTTTAGATCACGAATTTCAATCGTTTTATATAAAAATATACAGGTTGTTTCATTTAACAAAAGTAAATTTTTCCAAATTTCTCGAGAAGGCGATGTTCAATTGTTTTTCTGTTTTCGCCATTCTAATCAACAGAAAAAATGTCACTAGTTTGCTAATTTAACCGATATTGTACGTCCAATAATAAAGAAGTTAGCAATAGTGCACACTTCTTTAAAACAGGCTGTATTTTGATTTCAACATGGTATAAAGAATACAAGGTGTAATGTTCCGCAGAACAGAGGCATTGTGGGCGGAGCCTCAAATTCAACCAATAAGAAATGCGCCCACAAAGGGCACATATTGTAGTACTGAAGTGTATTGTTGAAGACGCTGTCTATGTCAAATTCAAGATTTCGAATTTGACATCGACTGACAGTGCCAGCAACAATATACGATCATGGCCATGGTTACACCATGATCGCGGCCATGATGGATTTCCTGAGTAGATGCATTGGGGATTGGTTGACATCTCTCCTCTACTTTCTGAACGTCTGCGCATCTCCGGGAACGTTTCACTTTGTATTCTTTTCACCATGGATTTCAATGTAGATGCTAAGGCTCCTGCTGCTTTATCATCTCTTATCAGTCTCATTTTTGTTTCTTCCTCTTCTCTTCCATCCTTTGTTATCTGTACCCCCAGGTATGTAAATATTTCACTCTCCCCATTACCAATGCTTCTTCGCCCAGTCGTCTAATTATTAGGTTTTAATTTTCTGTTGTGCTAGAATGATTCTTCATCACCATGTACTTTGATTTTTTTGTCATTGATGTGTAGTCCTACTTCCCTTCCTTTCTCTTCGACTGTTTTAATACTTTTATCAGGTCTTCTTTGTTGTTCGTTATTAACACCAAGTCATCAGCATAGACTATATATTGATGGCTTTCACTAATTATGCTTCTTGTTCCAGCTTTGACAGAAACTGACACAAAATCTAGCCTGCTAACCTCGAATTTGACATAGACGTACAGTGCCGCCAATATACTATTCAATACGAAACTCCGGCGAGTCGTCGGAGAGCCGCTGGCGAACAACTATGCATACGGGTGTAAATCATCTCAATTTTAATCAGACATTTTGTGAATTTATGGCCACCAAGATCACTCAATGGATTATTGGATGTGGAGCTAATTTCAAAACATTGGTGTTTAGAAAACGGTCAACAACGCTGCAAGAATTAAAAGACCAAGTTAGGGGGCAAAAGAGTGCAATCCAACCAGAAATGTTACATAATGATGTAAAACTTGAATGAAAGGTTGGTAATCTTACACCAACAAAATGGAGGTCATATCCAACATTTGCGGTAACCAGTTTTGGCCATACAAAATTCCATTATTTAAGCAATTAAATCTCGTTTACTTCTTGGTATTAGCTTAATTTGTTAAAAATTTATAATAAGCTGAAATATATCCCTTACTTGATGATAACCTTATATTTCCAATTCTATTATTTTTCCGTGCAATGAGAGGACTATCAAGAAAACTTCTTACATGGTGACACAACAGGGAAAATCCATCTGCATTAAATCAGGGGCTAGACGTTCACTGTACTCATACTGTAAACAATTACTAACATTCGCCAGTAAGGTTATGGGGCACATCATGCTGGTACTAAAATTCTTGGTAAATATTTTCTATTAATAATTCAGGAGAGGCAATTTGTATGAATTAGTTATAAATATATTCAATTTTGTAAAATCTTAAAATATTTCCACAAAATGTGTCTAATTTATTCACCAAAATCATGTCAGCTATGTTATTTCTCGCAAAATAAAAACTGTTATGCCAAGACAATTCTTATATCCTGAAATATCGGCATACTTCAACTTTATTCAAGTGAATAGTAATTCGTTTGATTTCCTGGTACTAGATATAGAAATTAAATGCAACTCATAAGCAGCTCTTTCTGTTTCACCAGAGTTTAACACTATAATTAACTCTATGATATTTTTATGATGGCATATACAGAAATGTTGTCAAAAAATATAGAAAAACTCATTTAAACCTATCTCAAACATCTTTTGTTAAGAACACTTTCGAGTAAAATGAATATTTAACAAAATTAACAGTGTACTGCCATTATCCAGACTCGCATTATCTAAAGTCCCTACTTACCACACCACTTTTTTACTGAGCTTTCAAGTTAAATATTTACCTCGATACTTCCACTCCATTTATCAACAAGACGATCAATACGTATTTCAAACAATTCTGAGTCACGGAGTGGACGATGCGTCATTACAACGCCATTATTGAACTCATCTAAAGGTCGCCGTCGTTCAGCAGTCCGCTGTCGATTTGATAACTTAACTAAAGAACCACAACGTTCGTGAAATTTCAATTTATCAAAACGTGGACTCTCTTCTGGCAAATTTAAACTACAACAATTTAATCATTTTACATTTTGATTTGTTTGCTTAACTAATCTCTTACCTCACGTTCATATCCATTCGAATATCTAAACTATTGCTACTGCTTAAGCTCAGTTCACTCAAATCAGCCCCGAGTGTAACGTTTAATATATCATTATCAATAGCCAACACGGAGCTACCGCTTAAACAATCATCGTTATTGTGTTCGCGCAAGCTAGGATTTGTAATGGTCACCTGTACACATTTTCCATACAAATCAACGACTCCATACAATACAGGCGGTAAATTTTCAGCTGCCACTCCTTGAGATTCCCCATTAATATAAAATATTAAATCCCCCTAAAACAGGATTCAAGTGAAAATTTTATAAGCAATGTAGAAAATTCCAATACCTCAGATGTGCGAATTAAACCTACTCGATCTTCTTGGTTCAGTCGATCCAAATCAATACCATACCTTTCCACTAAAAGGGCTCCATCTTTTAGAACTGAATTGCCTGCCATGATCTGAAATCAAGATGGTCTATCGAGCACGTTTTAATTATTTTTAAATGAGATGCTTACCCAAGTTCCATTTTGTAATCTTGAAGCACATGCTGGAAACTCAAAATGCAATGGATCACACTCCGTAACACCTATTTCTAAACTTCCAGACCAGGAATTAACCTAAAGTTTTTTTTGTAGGGCAATTACATTGGTATAGAAACGTTGCATTCAAACTTACTTTTCTGTCTATCTTAATTTCAAACAGCACGTCGTTTACAAGTGGTTCTGCGGTAATAACAAGCCCGTGGTCAAAATCATTGTCGTTCCTAATAGCGGTGCAGTTCTCATTTTGTAAAGTAATCCTCTCGCCGCAACGGTAGTGAAAATAAGCCATACTCACTTGTCACTGTAAATTCGGAGTTAACGAAACGATTTACATCTTTAACGATTTTGCTGAGCAATCAAAAATTCAAGGTAATTTGCTTTTTGAGCCATTATTTACTGCTAACTTCTTTCAACAGATTTGTAAACAATCAGCTGTTAGTAGCTGTCACTTTGACAACCATCATGATTGCCAATTGTATAAATGTTATCACTAAAGTTACCAAAGGAATTTACATTTAAATGAAATTTAGCGTTCAGAGTGTTTTTTTTTTAATATTTACCCATCTTGCGTTTGCTTAGTATGTTTTATAATTTCAATTTTCTTAGTCAATAGAAACAACCTGTTAGTTTTCTTATAATTCACGTGAAGTAATATCACTGCAGCCAATAACACAACAAGAAAAATTACTACACATGTATAATCTGTGACAAACCACTGATACTACAAAAAAGCTTCTATTAAGGTGGCGATTTACTCTAAAGAAATGTAACCTAAAATTGCAGTTTACATGACTTCACTTACATCAAACACTACGATTATAGATATTAACGATACAAGTTTGATTATGAGCATCTTAACGAAACGAGTTTGATTGCCAAAACGAGGCGGTGAGCCGAGTTTTGCGGCAATCAAACGAGTTTCGTTGTGTGCCATAAGCAAATGTGTATTGTTCAATATTTTATCTTCATCAATAAACTCTGGTTCACTGTACAAAAAGAGTGCGGTAATATTCATTACCGCACTGAGTGCGGTAATATCTGTCCATTACCGCACTGAGTGCGGTAATATACCTCTTTTACTTTTCGGTGTCGAAGACCATTCATACCGCGCGGGAAGTGCAACGGAGGTAATTAACCGCACGCGACTTACATTACGCTCCCCCGCATGCAAACATACCACACACACAACAACTTACATCTAACTTAATTAATACTGAACCAAATTTAAACTACAATATACGAAAATAAACAGAAACATTTAAGGAAGATCGCTACCGTATATAAAATTTAATTTATAAATCACGATTTTGATTAAAATAAAATAAATAAAGTTAAAAAATACACTTTATTTATTTTATTTTAATCAAAATCGTGACTAATAAACTAATTTTTAAATACGATAGTGACCTTCCTTGAATCTTTCTGCTTATTTTCGTATATTGTAGTTTTAATTTGATTCAGTATTAATCGCAGTGTTTGATCTCAAGTGAAGTCATGTAAACTGCAATTTTAGGTTACTTCAGGAGCTGTAGTTCTCTTAAAATGCATTTTTGGACCTATGTTCATCAGAAGCTTTTTGCTCATTTGGATGAGTAGAATGTAAAAAGTAGCGGACACATTTTTTGTTACATCTTGTAGAATATAATATAGTTGGTTTAATTATTATAGGACTTGTAGTAGGCCGTGATTTAATAACTCATTTTTACTTCCTTTTACAATAAAGGAAGTATTGGATTCACCCCAAAAATTCGAAATTGAGTTTTCAACAGATCTTCACGTTTCAGAGTCCCTTGAACCCAAAAAACATATTTTTTTTCATTGGTCTGTCTGTGTGTCTGTGAACAGAATATCTCAAAAACGAAAAGAGGTATGGTGTTGAAACTTCATATATAAGTTTTGTGTACTATATAGATGCGACAGCAAGCTTCTGAAGAAAATCGCATAACCGGAAGTAGGTGTTTACTCTTGTGATTTTCAGTTTTTTTCGATTTTCTCAAAAACGGCTCTAACGATTTTTTTCAAACTTCTCAGTTTTATTACATTTTTAATGTGTATTGATGTGAGATAGGTGATTTTCCAGTTGAATACTTCTAAAATGGGTTTCTTTTGTTTTTTTTCTATTTTTTTTATTAACTTCTATTTATTACATTTTTGAATTCAGCTTAAAATTCTAGATAAAATATGTCTCTTCACCTAACGCTTTATTTTGCACCGTTTTTGTAGAATTTGTAATCCGATTTGTATGCAGAAGTCTATAGCACTGGACCCGGACTGCTAGATAAACGTACATGCTTATTGTTGCATTGTAAAAGGCACGGTAACAACATAATTGTTGCCGATCGCGGAAGATGAAAACGTGACACACGCACCCAATCAGGCAGCCACAACAGGCGTTTGTATAGCCTACAGGTTGGTGGATTTTAGAAAGGAACCACCTTTTTAATGTGCAAGAATAGTGTGGGAGAATACGACATTAACTAATAAGGACAGGGTTATTTGTGTTTCTAAGTAACCGCATTCTTAATTTTTGTATATTTATCTTTCTTTTTTGTAGTCGTGTTCAAAAATGTGTTTTACAGCGACAGTTGTAAGTTTATTGGTGGTTGTGCTATTGCTCAACAAATGCTCATTCTGTATCATTAACTACGTAGACCAAGATGTATAGTTTCAAAATATTTGTATATACATTTTATACAACGCTTTTTTGAACTTGGTGTAATTAATTTATATTCACAAAGCACAAATGCTCTATAACACATAAATGAACATTACTGTACTTAAAAATTGTACCATTTCACTTCACTTCGTTAGAAAGAGGGGTTCCGTGCCGAAATGTACTAACCTGCATAATAATTACGGTTACTACTCTGAAAGATAACTGTCTGCATTATAAGCAATTTCTCTCTGTAATTTTGGTGATAGTCGTTAGGTTATGTTAGAGGCGTCCGCGCTACAAAACTTCTGACACCAGGCTTTCTACCACAAGCCATACGATGTATAGGGTTATTCAAAAGTTAGTTGCATTTTGAAATAGATGTAATATTAAAAAAATAACGAATACTCAAAATATGTATACTCATAAATATGTAGGGTTTATTTGATTCAGCTTAAATGTTGACAATGTCAGCAATTATATTCTTCAACAAGCAACACTTTTTCTTCTATGTTGTGAACAGTATTTTTTAATAGACCTGGTGAAATAATTTGAATTTGTTGCAAAATTGCCTATTTTAGTTCGTCGGTAGTCGTAGGATAGTTAAAAAACTCGTTTTTTAAATAACTCCACAGCTAAAAATTCGCTAGATTGATATCAGCGGGTATAACAAAGCATGTCAAAATAACGTTGTCCGGTAACCGTAGGTAACTATTATTTGATTCTATTCAAAAAAGTTATAATGAAATGGGATGTGAATCAACACTATCACTTTTATATCATGTAGTCCTTGCTGAATAACAGTATACTATCCATTCACAAAACTCGTGAACTGTTAAAACGCTGCGAAGTTGGTACCTTGTTTAAATTCTGTTTTGGAACTTCTGCTTGCTGATTTTTGGCAGCACTGAAATGTTTACAATTTAAAAACTTGATTTATATCACACTTTCTTGTAAAAATTCTTTAATTTTTGTGCATACACTTCAGTTGCAATGGAAAAGAAACGAAAGAGGGTTTTATTATTGGAAAGGGAAAAAAGGCGATAGTTGATTATTACAAGGAAAAACTAGAAGAAAATAGTTGTGACTTTTGACACATGTAACATAACCTTAACTTTAAATATTACTAGAAATCACTAGATTCGAAGTACATTCCCAAAAAAACTGTAATTTCCAGGTACACACGGCAAATATTTAAAACATTTGACATTGACAGTTCATGAGTTTTGTGAATGAATAATAGGAATGACTTTCAGACCAAATCCTATAGTTGTAAGTTACCATGGTAACCAAAACAAATAAATGCGATTAATGAACCAATTCCATTGTTCATTAAATACAAATGCGTTATTATTTTGTTTTACGTTAATTTTTAAAAATATTAAACCTATTTCAAAATGTAACCTTGTACTATAATAATATAATAATTATCTTCGTCTCTACATGGCGTCATTGTACTAGTACTTTGATTTTGTAGAAAATAACTATATACGGACAATAATTTAAATTTCCAAATAAACTGCGACGTGCAAAGTTAGGCAACACATTATACCCCTGGGGTTTTCTAATATCGAAAGCGTATGTTAATTGATCAAGCCAGCATTCAACGTTGCCTTTAGCACATATAAATGGTTTTCGTATTTATTGAATTCTAACCATAGTAATTATTGTCAGTATTATGATAAAAATTAGATGTGGTAAACCACACAACTCTAATGTGGAAAAATACCCAACAAACAGCATGTATACAGCGTTATTTACGTAAGATGACGAGCCTGACCAGGTAAAACTGCAACCCAAAATAGGATTTACAAATCTAACTGTATCCCTATTGCATTAGCACCTCGAATTTGACATAGACTGTTTACATGTCATTGGTGGCACTGTAAGTCTATGTCAAATTCGAGGTTAGCAGGTTAGGTTTTGCGTCAATCTGTGTCAAAACTGACGCAAAACATAACCTGCTAACCTCGAATTTGACATAGATTTACAGTACCACCAATGACATGTAAACAGTCTATGTCAAATTCGAGGTGCTAATGCAATATGTATCCAGTTAGCTTTGTAAATCGTATTTTGGGTTGAATTTTTACCTGGTCAGGCTCGTCATCTTACGTGAATAACCCTGTATAATGATGTAGTCTACATGATGAAAATTAAAGTTTTGTTTTTATAGAATCCCAGACTAAATACATATGCAATTAATTCGTAACTGAAATAGAAGTAAAAGAGAGAAAGCTTTAAAAAGTGCATAATGTTGAATGATGCGCTAAATTCTTACATCTTAAGCAATGCTAATCATGTAATATTTATTTTCAGTTTAGTTAATGTTATCCGAAATCGAAAGGTGTCGTTCATGGGAGTATCATGTAGTTATCTTATATTATAAGAGCCGATGCCGGCCGCCGGCCGTCCAGACGTAAGCAGGCGCGCGCACCTGCCGATCGCGCAGCAACACGCAGCATGAACGCGCACAAGTGGCGACGCGGCAAGCATTTGTATTGTTAACGGTGGCAGGGCCGGACGTAGGCTGGCTGCCGCCTTGAGCACGCATTGTTATTGTTAACCGTTTCTTTACGCTGGCAGGGCCACCGTAAGCTGGCCACGAGTTCTAGTCTTATATTATAAGAGCCGATGCCGCCGGTCGCCGTCCGGACGTAAGCAGGCGCGCGCACACGCCGCATGAACGGTCTGCATGCTAGCAAGTGGCGCGCGCGCACGAATGGCGAGACCGCATTTGTATTGTTAACGCTGGCAAGGCCGGGCATCGGCTGGCTGCCCCCTTGAGCAAGCATTTTTATTGTTAACCGTTTCTTTACGCTGGCCGGGCCGCGTAAAGGCATTGTTTACCACGGTGCAACGCAGCACCAAGTTGTACCGTAGTAAGTAATGGCGAAATTTGCGCGGCTTTTCCTTTGGCAATCTTTACTACGGTACAGCGCAGCCTCAGGATGTAGCGTAGTAAGCATTGGCCACGAATAAGGAAATGTTTCATAGGACATTGTTTACTACACTGCAACACTACAACCAGTGGTAGACTCGTCTCTACGCATGATCAAATTCCTCAAATTTGCATAGAAACAAACTAACTTGCTGGTGTCATTGTGTTTCGTCAGCCATGGCTGAAAATCGTGAAGATTTATTGGCAAAATTGACAAATTTAGGTCACGAAGTGAGTCATTTCGACTTCGATAATCCTAATAATTTCTCGGCAACTTTAAGAGGTAAACTCGAAAGCCTTGCGTCTGACAAAAGTGCATATAATAACTGGTGTGCGAGTTGGGTGGAACAATTTAGCACAGTGACGAATACGAACTGGATTGTTCGATACACATACCCGAACAAAGAAAAATTACCTTTTTCGAAAAGTGTACGCATGCCAGCATAACAATTTCGATAAAGTGAAAAAAAGGAACGGGAAGACACCAGACAGCGGGCCAAAGACTGCAGTGCAAAAATAAGTATACTTTTCAAAAAAATGAACCGTAATACGTTGCGAAATGATCGGTATTTGGAGAAAGGTCTCAACATAGTTATTGAGGTAAGTGTAATTATCATTATTTGGTACCTACTTTATAAAGGAGTATATTATAATACTAGTGTATAGGTACGCCTTTAAAGCACGTGCACTTACACACGTGTATCATACGCTATTTTTTCTTCGATCGTAACAGGAATATGAAAACTTAGTTCGGTGACATTTTTTCCGTCACATTGTGATAGATATTCTAGGTTATGTTGGCATTAAAAGTTACTGCAAAACGTGCTTTAATATAATATTAGAACACGCAACCAATGGCAACATGCCAAAAAGACGTAATTCGGGCGCTAATATTAAGAGTGCTACAACCGTCACTTTTGACACTAGAAACTGTGCAAAAAGTTGTCATTTTGACACAATCGTTGAAAATAGTATTTTATTTAACAAGCATAATTATTATAATGTAGGCTATATCACACGAGGATGAAGTTTACACACGTGTAATATATAGTCATTATATACGTGTCAAATACAATATGTTATCTAAAACTATGTACATAGTTGGTGACACTGTGAGTCTATGTCAAATTGGAGGTTAGCAGATTAGGTTTTAAGTCAATCTATGTCAAAATCGATGTTAGCTGGTTAGATTCTGCGTCAGTCTGTGTCAAAACTGAGGCAAAACCTAACCTGCTAACCTCGACGTTAATGTCATTTGTAAAAATGTAGCCCACTACTTAAAAAAATACCCCATGGAATATAAAATTTCACATTCCACTAGTGTAATATGAGCCGGTTTTTGTATTTAGAGTTGGATATATAATGCACTTATTATATGACAGTTGTAGATAAATGTATTTATTTATTTTTGGGTTAGCATAATAGATCGTTCATGTGTGTTATTTAATGGTTTCTCAAAACATAAACTGAATTTTTCATTGCTAAAATGGCAATTATGCTTTGGACTCATTTAATAATCAGATACACTATGGTAAATGCAGTGATCCACAACTGCAAAGTGGTTTTTTAAGCGAATTTTACTCAGAAGGTTTACCAGTAACTCGCTTTTTTAGTCGAGGTGTTTATTTAATTTTTCAGATTTCATTTCAACATTCGCATGCAGTAGCTGTTGCAGAAGCCTTCAGTTACTTGCGAACTTCGAGGGAAACCGAGGCAATGTTTTATAAATACTTTGAGGATGGCATGACTGCCGCAGTCGCCAAAAACTTTCACGAAATATACCTCGAAAATAAAAACGAAGAATCTGAGATTGCCAAAATGCTAGCAAACGCCCAAATAAATCTAACGGAGAGACAAATAAAACATTTATACTCAAAATGGAGGTAGGTGATGCACTGTGCAGTTTTGCGTTAGGTAGGTATAGTGGACAGCACGACCAATTGGCAGCGCCTCAGGCTGCAAATATAATACTAAGCACTTGTCGAACGCGTTAATTCTCTTGTTCAGTGCCAACTCGGGTGAGCCAGTAATGGGCAGTATTTAAGAATATTTTACGAAAAATTTAAAACCCAAACTTTTAAATAAAACACTGACTAAACTTATACATTTATATTTAAACAATAAAAAATATGTACTACATACAGACGCACCAAGTTTGTTTATAAATCAATTTGTAAAATAATCAAATTGAATTAGAAATATCACATTTATTGCCTACCATTTATTTAATTTAATTTATAATACTACATAAGTTACAAAATATCGACTAAACACTTACAAGCTAGTACTATAAAAAAAGTAAACTAATCCTCATCAAAGTCATTAAATTCTGTGTCATTTTCTGAACTGCTGTTACCCAAAGAAATAATCAGTGGTTTTACGGGGGGCAGTATAAAATAAGAATTTTCTAGTTTGATAACATGGTCGACACAGTTTTTCCAAATATCAGTGGCCTTTAGTTCGTCCACTACATGACGTATAAGTGGAATAATAGTTTTACTAAGGGTTGGAGTTCTGTTCTGTTTTCTGATACGAGATTTTAATGAACCCCACACAAGTTCAATAGGGTTAAATATGCAATAGTAAGGTGGGAGTCTCAAGACTGTATGTCCATGTTGCCGAGCAAGTTCATCAGTAACGTATGTTACTTTAATATTTTTCTTCTTTATCAGATCAAGTAGCACTTCTTTTTTGGGAATTTTTCTGGAATGTCAATATGATTTTCCTTCATAAACTTCAACATGTCGTCCTTTTTTGTTCCCATAGATGGAATTTTTTGCAGTTGACGGGAATGGTAGCTAGCATTATCCATTACAGTAACTGTATTTGCTAGACTATTCAACTCACCTGTCATCTATCAAAAACTGTCCAATAAAAATACAAGATCTGACGTCTTTGAGCTAATAAAAATGAACTATATTGACAAGTTTCACTAGTGAAAATAATCGACAATTTTCACTAGTGGTATAGCGAATATTTTAAACAAATGTGATTTTTATTAGAAAAAGTCAATATTAGTGTTCTGTTACTATAGAAATTGCGTAGTTTGTTGCTAGATTTACTGACAACTAATTTGAAAAAGTAGTTTGGTTCATTGAATAGTCCCTCGAATGCCATTCTTAGTCAAAGTTAAGTAGAATATTTTTGCGGTGGTATCACTCATGTCCATTGCGCTTGGGATTACGACTCGTGCTAGCGCACTCGTCCTAATCAAACCTAAGCGCAATGGACATTCGTGGTACCACAGCAAAAATAGTCGACATAACTTTGACTACTCGTGGTATTATAAGTGAATATTTGGAAAAAGTTGCTCGGTAAACCACTGCTCGAATAAAGATGACGTCATATCCTCATGGTAGTCTGCCGAGCTATCTGAAATATTTTTTGCACTACACATCAACGCGTTTTCAATAAAACCATCCTCGCTGCCGGCATGCACAACAATGATTCTTTTTCCTCGAGACGGTGGAGCATCTAGACTACTTTTTGCGGAATGATCAGTCCATCCTTTTTTGACAACATCATGAGTGTCATACCATGTTTCATCTAAATATACAATTGGTCTATTTTCTGATCTATACCTTTTCAATTCCGACAAGTATGCTGATCGAAGAGCCACTATTCTGCTACATTCCATAATTACCGAACGTTTGTTTAATTGTTTAAAACGAAATCCTAACTCGTGTAATAATTTTGATAATGTACGTTCGTCTTTGTATGGGTACTCCACTTCGTCTTGTTGAAGTTTTTCTTGTAACAATGCAAGAGTTGGAACTTGTTTTGATTTATACAAATCGTATACCTTCTGCCGTACAACCTCCTTCGTTGCGTTATCAATATGGCGTAGTTTACCAATGCAATTTTTTTTTCGGTTTTGGGTATGGTCTGTAGGTTTACCTACCGTTACAATTCGGCGGATTGTCGTTTGTGAAACACCAGTCAGCTCGGAAATTCTTATTACAGCATCTGTGTGTTGCAACATCTCCTTCTTTAAAACCTCATATATATTCAATAACATTTGCTGGGAATGAAGTGGCAGATCTTTGTTATTTAAAACAAATTCATCTTCAGAAGAAGATTCCAAAGAAATTTTCTATTAACGAATAGAAGAAATAACGTAATTATTATACCAGAATTTAAAATGTAATTAAAAGTAAGTATTACTAACCCCTTAACGAATTACTATCGCTATTTTGCACATCTTCTTGTACAGCATCAACAACCTCCATATCGGTATCCTCGAACGGTCTCCAAAAAGCCATGTTTCAAAACCACTAATACACTTAATAGTCCAGGAGGAATAACAATCTGAACTATTTAAAACTACAAGAATACCCTATTTATATATAGGGCTTATTGCAGTTCTAATTACTATAATTAGCGAAAGTTTAGTATTATATACCACCAGGTCCAATTTCCAAACCAAATAAAACTTTCGCCCTTTTATAATTTACTTTTAACGCTGTGTATATAAATAATTATATCCTGAACTAACTTTAATGCATTTTTAAGAAGACGGAACTTTAATTAGCATGATTTATAGATTCCTATGAAATACCGTTGCATTCAAAACAGAAAGTCATAATTATCTTTAATAGTGTTTTCAATACATAACTTCGGACGTCGAACGCCCGGCCGGCCCTGAAACTGCGATCCCCTGCATACTTCACCTGTTAAGTTGTAGTTAATCCTAAAAGATTTAAGGTATTAGTACTTTGCAGCTACTGGCGAGCCCGAGGCGAGCCAACTAGCCGTGCGGTCGACTATACTTAAATCAATTTTACTGTTGTAGAATGGAAAATTTTGGAGGTCGAGAAGCTTTTGATATGTTAACTGTTTTCAAAAAGAAAAAGGAATGCTATGAAGAAAAAATATTAAAGTCATCATACAGGAAGATCCAATGATCGTTGTTGTGTTAACTCCTGTCATGATTAGAGCCCATTCTCACGAATTTGCTCATGAAATGGTATTTGTAGATTCTAGTGGTTCCTGCGACCAAACAAGTACCTGCGTTACATTTTTCTTCTCTGCAACAAAAGTTGGAGCCATCCCACTTGCTTGCATTCTCCATACCGAGCAAACTGAAGAGATACATGGAAGCCTTCAAATTATTGCGAGATTCTTTGCAAACTGATGGTTTTGGAAGCTATGGTTTTCCTCGAATTTTTATGACCGATGATTCTGCGGCAGAAAGGAATGCATTTTCCATCTTCTTCAAGCTTTTTGGCGTTGGTTATGGGATATCAAGCACAATATTAACAAAGCAGACCGAAAACACATCATGACAGGATTTCGGACGGTACTATATTCCACCACAAATGAAGAATTGCGTGACAATTTCAGCAGCTTTATGAATGATGAGGTTATGAAGAAGTATGGGAATTTGAAAGACCATATTTTGGGTTACTGGGAACGGAAAGAGGAATGGTCGGTAGCTTATAGAAGCAATTTATTGACACGAGGCAATAACACGAACAATTATGTGGAAGCTTCGATTCGCATTTTCAAAGATGTCGTTCTCGAAAGATGCAAAGCTTTTAACACTTGTGCGTTGATTGACTTCATTGCGAAAGTGTTGGAATCCTACCACAAGAGACACCTACTTTCTTTTGCTAATTATCGAAGCTCCAAAAATGAATTAGCATTTAGACGCATTTTAAAATCTTCTGCATTATTGTCGGTACAAGAAGTTGATGACAAAACCTGTTTGGTATCATCTCAAAACGATGGAAGTCTTTTCTATACGGTTCATTTGGATATTGCGTTTTGCGATTGCGTCTATGGGCAAGGAGGAAGGTTTTGCAAACATTTATGTGCCATACAAAATAAATTCGGCAGAGTCTTCCCAACATCTCCTCGATTAACTATCGAAGACAGGAAGTTATTTGCTGAAATAGCACTTGGTCCAGATGCCCCGAAAGAATTTTATAATGACATGGATGTTGAAATCGGAATACATGAGGTAGGTAGTTGGATATTTGCATAATATGCGATTAGGATAAAATAATTGTTTTGGACAGGTCACTCAGGAAACAGTAGCAAATGATGCAGGCCGAGGTGCAATCACTGTGGAATCACCAAACGAAGAAGAACGAATTCAGCACATTGATGAAGTGCATTCGACCGCTGTTCAACAGTTGACTAAAAATTTCGTAAAACTTAGCAACGTCGCAGAAAACTGCAGAACACCTGAGATGACAAACGGAGTAGTGAAATTGAATAAAATCCTCAGTCAAATTTTTACTCCGATGCAATTGTTGAATTACATTCATGACGTGAAAAAGACTCAAGGAAAACGTAAGATAGGAGTTCAGCCAACTGCAATCAGCCGGAGGAAAGTGCGCCCTGGCTTGACTTCAGGAGCAAGGCGCCTCCAAGCTGGACGCCCTTCAGCCCTTGAGACTAATCAACAAAGGAAAAGGAAGCACAATCTTGGAATGAACGTTGATTCCAATAGGCCTAATGCAAAATCGCATTAAAATTTTGTATTGTTCAAAGTTTTCTTAGAGAACTTAGTTGAGTTAAGGCAAAATAATAATAATAATATGGTTTATTTTTAGAGGAAAAAAGCACAATAATTCAATAAATTCTGTAAAAAATCATTCAGATTTTGACATTTAGTACCTTAATTAAGTTAGTAAAGATCCTCTACAAAAATAAAACAAACTTAGCTCTGCAAGAACTTAACTAAACATGTGAATTAATATGAGGTACGCTCTGATGTTCCACTAAAAGCAAGCTTGTTCGTGGTCATCAGATGTACCCATATCTTAATTTTTTATTATTTATTATCGCTTACATTATAGCAGTTCTTACATAATATTTTGGTTCAACAGTATAAAGTTATATACGTATAATGATTGATAATAAATTCTCCAATCTATATTTACTTAAGTATACTATATGTATATACGCGATTAATCCTTACAAGTAATAAATTAATAATAATTCATTTTGCCAACATAGGTATGTAGATTTATACGTTTATTAACACCATAACATATACATTCAGGTAAGTACCTTAGTTATTTGCTAATTAAGTGTTCAATGTTTTGCATGCAGTGTTGCAGTGAGTATAGTAATTATTATTCAGTTTGTAACGATAAAATAATGTCTTAATAATTGGAATAATATTTCGTTCTTAATTTAATACTCGCACTTAAAAATAAAAAGCACTTTGGTTGCAGCGCAGTAAACAATGCCCTATGAAATATTCGCTTATTCGTGGCCAATGCTTACTACGCTACATCCTGAGGCTGCGCTGTACCGCAGTAAAGATTGCCAAAGGAAAATCCGAGCAAATTTCACCATTACTTACTACGACACAACTTGGTGCTGCGTTGCACCGTGGTAAACAATGCCTTTACGCGGCCGGGCCAGACGTAGGCTGGCCACGAGTTCTAGTACCATAATAAAGGGATATATGAAGAGTGTTAGAATACGTGAGAACTGCTTCAATGAGCGAAATTACTCTGACAAAATTCAAAACGTCTGTATGAAATATAATCACATATGCTTTTCTAGTTCTTCAGAATTCCTCAAATGCGATTTGCTCTCATATTCAGCATGGCAGATGAGTTTGGCGAATTATAAAAGTATGAAACGCTTTGGTGTCGTGAATTAGCCTTAAGGATTTGACCACGAAATAGAAAAAAGCAATTTAAAAGAATAATAGCTGAAGCCCGAAATTGCTTGTCCAAACACAAAAAATGATCCCATTGGATCAATTAATAAACAACTTCCGTATTCAGTTCTAAATATTAAATATTGATGGATGATACATCTACGTACAGTAGCCGTAGGTATATTGTTTTTGTCGGAATCTATTAGAAGTAAAACTATCGTCAAGATTACAGTGTCTCGCCGTTGTTGTACACGATAAGTTTGTTTTTAAATCAAATAACGAAGACTTTCGTCTACAATACCCTATTGAGCTGAATAGTAGAGCACAGAAACGCTTTATGACATGACAAGATGGTGAACTAATTCTTTCTTGATGTAATATTCTACAAAAATCTCAATTAAATTGTAGAATATGAACTATCGCAAATAAACATAAATCAAGATGTATCAAACTAAATAATAATGTTGATGACTGTAATGTAAAACCGTAAGTCGTTGATGAGTGTGTATCAAGAATAAGTAAAGTATACTTCACATATCATACGCGTCACTTCTAACGAACTTCCGATTTTCATACAGCATTTCTTAAGTTTTGAAGCAAAACTATATGGCTGGTAGTAGTATATTCATAACTTTTTTCTATAGCTCATGTTAAAGTGTGCTTTTATCAACACAAAACAAAAGGTCAAGTTTTACTTTAACAGCAAGGGTAGATAAAGTAGCAACATCAAGGATAGATAATAGTAATTTATTATACAAGACGATAAAGTTAAATTTTATCCACGAGTGAATCGTTTAACGTCGAGACGAAGTCGAGACGTTAATGATTCAAGAGTGGATAGAAATAACTTTATCGTCGTGTATAATACAATATTTTTTTCTATAGCAAGAACTTTAACAATTTCAAAAGAAAATAATGACAGTCAATCACATTTCAAAATGTCAGTAGCTAGATTGGGTTGCTACGATAATACGAAGCTGTCATATTTAATTTAAACAAAAGTTAGAAAATTAAATTACTTTATCTATCCTTGATGTTAAAGTGCTACTTTATCTACCCTTGCTGTTAAAGTAAAACTTGACCTTTTGTTTTGAGTTGATAAAAGCACACTTTAACATGTGCTATAGAAAAAAGTAATTTAATTTTCTAAGTTTTGTTTAAATTAAATATGACAGCTTCGTATTATCGTAGCAACCCAATCGAGCTGCTGACATTTTGAAATGTTATTGACTGTCCTTATTTTCTTTTGAAATTGTTAAAGTTCTTGCTATAGAAAAAAATATTATATTATACTCGACGATAAAGTTATTTCTATCCACTCTTGAATCATTAACGTCTCGACGTTAAACGATTCACTCGTGGATAAAATTTAACTTTATCGTCTTGTATAATAAATTACTATTATCTCATTTAACCTTCCTTTTATCTTTTCAAATAAGCTCATTCCTCAGCAACAGAAAAGGTAAATGAGAGAGTACCTACACATTCGTAAATAAACAAGAAAAGTTTCGCAGTTGTAAGTATTTAACCTAAAACGTGTTCGGAGTGGCTTTTTCTTCGACAATTCAACACATCTGTCAAATAATTCAAATAGACCAATGACAGTGTAGCATTGTTCTGTTTTCAGCCAATAAAAAAGAATTATATCAATATAACTACTAGTGGTTCCAAGCGGCATAATTTTTCGACATAACTGCTAGTGATCCTGACGCCATAATTTTTTGACATTTTCAATGCGATGACAGTTATAATTTTTCGTTTTGGTTGCTCCTATGGAAACGAACTCACAGCAATCCAAATTTCCCGTAAAAATTTGCTCTCAAAATGAATTTTTACAGTTATATTCGTTAAATTTTCCCTAGAATACCATTCTTAGTCAAAGTTAAGTAGAATATTTTTGCGGTGGTATCACTACTCATGTCCATTGCGCTTAGATTCGATTTGGACGAGTGCGCTAGCACGACATTCGTGATACCACAGCAAAAATATTCGACATAACTTTGACTATTCATGGTATTATAAGTGATAATTAAGTATAAACCCCGATAGGAGCATTTTTAGTGCTGTATAATATTTGGGGAAGTATGACAATAACAAGAAGCTTGTATTTTCTTTTTTATTAAAAGAATACCTACATTCCTGCTGCAATTTGTTATCTAATGCTTAATGAAAAACACAGCTTAACTGGAATTTCGCACCTACCCCCTTCACGAAAATTCTTTCAATAAAATGTCCTAAGAAAGTGTGGAAAGATTATTTCAGCAGAACACGAATGTTTGATGACCGAACGTCAGCGAGGTTAAAAAATCGTCGAAAATGTTCATCCCCTAACTATTTTAAAAAGAGTGTGAAAAAGTATGTAATTTCCTAATTAAAATCTAATTAATCTACAAACCTCGAATTTGATATAGACTGAGAATGCACTTCAGTACACAGGCGACTCTACTTATAAATGTATTTGATCTTTCGGTACCTACTTTCCAATTTGTCACTATGACTTTTCACGCTGTCAATACAAAATTTATGTTTTTTAGATATTTATTCAGTTGTTGGATAAAATTTTGTATGGCACGAGTGTGTTATTACATATAATTCATTCGAGAAATTATCCTTCTCGGCCTAGCGGCCTCGAGGGCTCAACTTTTCTATCGTGGATTATATATAATATAACACACATGTACCATAAATAACTATTCCCTGACCCAAATAAAAAACTACATACCTTCCTGACTAGCCAGGAAAACATTTTCCTAAGTCTAAATAACTACAAAGTTAAAGAAACCTCAACATGATTGTTACCAAAAAAATTTAAAAATTTTGAATTATTTTTGATTACTGGTTTTTTTACTGAAATTTAAACGGTTTCAGAAAAAATGGTACCTATACACAGGGTGTTTCAAAATTGCACGGCACTTTTCTAGGGACTACAGCCCCGAGAAGGGTAACAGGAAGACAAGGATTTTATTTAATTACAATAATACAGATGGCGCAAATGTGGTGTAATTTAGCTTATCTACGCTATTTTTATGCTAATTTAGATAACCTAAGAAAACTTTAATATGCGATTCAGAAGGGGTAGTTTGTTAAAGGGTGAGGAATGTTTCTATCATAACTATTTACACTTAAAATTTTAGTCAGATTTTAGTTAGATATTTGGTAATCTCAGACCTTTTACATAAAAAAGGTACTCTTGTTTGGAATCGCTCAGAACAGTAGTTTTAGAGAAAAGGGAACCTAAGATTGAAATTCGCTACTTCAGGAGCGTAAACTACTCATAGCAATGTGTTTTCCCCTTTTCCTATTCTCAGAGCTGTAGCTCCCTTAATGCGCAACTGTGACCCAATGCTTATATCAACTTTTTTCTTTATTTTAACCTAGAGAACGCGTCCTTAGAAGAGTGCCGTGCAATTATGAAACACCCTGTATAATAGCGGCACATAAAAATTTACATGCAAACAAAATTCAAAACCTACCAGATGTAATTCTTTTTAGACACCCGGTATTTTTGCACTACTAAAGAAAAGAAATACTTTTCACTTGAAAAGTGTGAGATTTCTTAATAGTATCAAAAAAACTCTTTTCACTCTATCTGCTACTAAGTTCAAGTGAAGGAGGTCGCTTAGATGTACAGCTGTACAGCTTTTGGTTCTCGGACAGATTAACCATATTGCAATGACCTGCCCGTCTGTTTGTTATTATTTTGGTACAACATTAATAAGTTAAATTAGGGAAAATCACCACACAATTCTCAGGTTGATTTTTATACTGTGCCTATTTTGCCTGTCAGTAATTTAAGGCTAGTTAAAATGAAATGTATTAGCTGATGATCAAAATAAAATGGTGGAATGCCCCTCTCTTACTAAGTATTTTATTGAACTGCAATATCATTTAAGCTAGCTCTCGGCAAACACAAAACTGCTTATCTCAGGTTGGGTTCAGAATTTCACAATATTCAGAAATTAGTAGTTCATTTTAGATTATTCGTCCTTGAGTAGCTCATATACGCGGTTCTGGTAGATAAAATTTACAATCTGTCAGATGACACAAAAACTTCGCCAGTGCAACAGCGATCACTTGAATGTTAAAAAAAAATAATGAAGTTAACAAGGAATCGTCAGGTAATTTGATTCAATTATCGCTTGGCAACAAAACCTCTACTTCATTGTTACAGAAATGACGTCAATAGGACGTCATCCATTCACTTGTTTCTGCTGCTTGGAAATCCGCCAATTTCACAAAATTTGATGACGCTATGCAGTATTTGGATATTACGGCGTAGCTGGACCCTTGACTATGTGATAGGCCTCTTCAGCAAGGTTCAATCTCGTATTTTAATAAGTTTCCCGAACTCTGACTTTGCTCGGAGATAACGCTGCTGGAATTTCTCTGCTGGAAACGCTTCCCTGGCTGCAACTTTCACTCAAGATGCTCCTGCAGACCCCGCTGATGTGATGCAGTGCAATTTTCTGGCTTCCGATACTTAATTGTGCCGGAATGGATGTTCTAAAACATCAGTTGTCGGCTGCAGATCTTCAGTCGCAGATGAGATTGGAAAATTTTTAATTTTATCTTGGCGGAAAAAGCCACAAACACTTCCACTGGTGCACGGTGATGTGTACAATAAAATGCAACACTTTTTACAACTGGTAAACACTTTTTATTTGCAAAAATATTAATTTTAAGAGAGCACAATTTCGCTCAAACTGTCTTAATTTATAATTTCAATTGTTCTCCTTTATTTTACAATAACGCATCGCGTTGCTATGTTGCCGCGATAATTTTTGTTAATTAGAAATTAGTCTTGATAGCAAAATACGCAAATGGAGTAAAGTTTGATTACATTAATCTTAAATTAACATTTTCTTAAATCTAAAAAAAATTCCTTTGCTTATAACTATCATTGTTTCTTCCGCTACGCACACAAATGTTTTAAAATCACTGCTTTGCCTTTTCACTTTGTCTTATTAATGCACTGGAAACTGAGTTAAAATTTACACACGTTGCTCGCTTTTTTTCTTTTCCGTTGCCTAATTTCGGGATTGGTTTTTACAATTTTCTATTATCCTTTATTCTGATCTCATTTACCTTTCAGATTGCTTGCCATTCACTGACCTGTACTTTTATTAATAATTACGCTCATTTAGTCTGCAGTTATAGTCTGAGTTATACCATCAACAGATGGACAGACAGACAGACGGACAGACAAACGGAATTGAGAAAACTTGTTTTTGGACCTCTAGGGACCCTGAAACGTAAAGATCTGACTAAAGGTGACTTTCGCAATTCTTCATCTTCTAGACGAGGAAAGTAAAAAGACTAGAAGGTCATCCTTTTTCTTTATCTTTTCAAAACATGATTTTTGTATTGCATTTTTTTTCTATATTTTAAATACAAATAGATTTTGTTTTAAACCAATTTGAAAAAAAATTAATATTTTACCTGAAAACAGACACGAGTATTTTCTCCCTCTACGCTGTTCCTGTTTTTGGCTAAATGAAAAGAAAAACTTGCTTTATAATGTTATAGAATAGAGTAATATTAAAAAGATTCTTTAAAATGCGATTTTGACATTTGCATTGAAGCGAAACATACACAAAAGGAAGCCGTCAGAACCTCTTTAATTTAACAAATACTGGTAGCGAATATCTAAAAATAAACTCCAATGGTTTTAAAATACTCGAAGCACCAAAAATCACTTTAAATAAAGTATGATCAAAAATTATTTTCATCTAGTATCCTGCTTTATGAATGCGACATCGTTTATTATTAAATGTCAAACGTGGCATTTGATTTTTAAGTGAGTTATAGTTGCATTTATAAAGTAGGAACTATTCCATAAGCATACTAGATGAAAATATCTTTTGATCATACTATACTTAAAATAGGTAGTTTATTTGTATTTACCGGTTTCAGGATATTAAGCCTTTGTTTACATATACAAAAGTGGGCTGGTAACTAGGTCATAACTTATCTGTAGGGTAATGGAATATTACCCTACATGGCAACCATAACCATATAGCAACCGATAAACTATTGAACATATCACGGATGTTATGAATCATAACAGCCTCAGATGTTTTAAAATCCTCGCTCTACGAGCTCGGATTTCAAAACATCTGCGGCAGTTATGATACTCATAACATTCCTAGATATGTTAATAGCTATTACTTGTACTTAAATTGTGCGGGGTAATTACTATGTATATAGTGGATAGTTGATGTAGGGCCGGTTGCAGAAAGCAATGTTAAGTCTGGTGTTAGCTAACGCGACGTCAAAGTGAATCAAATCTCAAATGTTTATGGTAATTAATACATTAGTAAACAAAATTTGATGCGATTTTGTTTACTTTGACGCGACGTTAGCACCAGACTTAACATTGCTTTCTGCAACCGGCCCGTAATCGATTTTGGTTTTTAAGTACATTACTCTATACTTTAAGTACTTTTCTAAAGTACTTGTATTTATACTAAGAATAGTTTTTTTTTTGTAATCAGTGACGTACTTATAAGGAGTGATGTGGATGTTATATATCAATTATTTTATTTCTTATTACAATGGGGTCAGTTTAAATGAAATTACTTGTAAGTTCGTAAAAACATTCATGTTGCCGCGATGAAAAAGATGTGCAGTGACGGTACTCGGCTGGCTGCCCACGAGCGAGCGAGACGGACTATGTTACTAAATTAGTATAATGCCGACGTGCAGTACAACTTCTTTCCCAGATCACTCTTAGAACAAAATCTTTAGTTACGCCACTGTTTCCAATTGTGACAAAATAGGAAATATGCACGTGTGAACAGAAAATTTTGATAACTAGCAAGTAGTGTAGTTAGACGGGTTCTGGCGCAAAATGTGTCACTGCACAGGTATCTGCGCAGGTCTCTGCGCGGGGTTTCTGCGAAGGTCTGCTTGGGAGGTTTTGCACAGGTCTGCGGGGAGATTTTTTAGTGGGAAATTCAAATTCTGTGCATCATTGCGGCTGTAAATCTAAATCATGTGTAGTTTTTCGGCGGTAAATTTAAATTCTGCATAGGCTTTTGGCGGGAAATTCAAATTCTGCGCATCATTTTGGGGGTAAATTCAAATTTTGCGCAGGTTTTGGCTGTAAATTTAAATTCTGCGCAGATTTTGGTAGGAAATTTAAATTATGTTCAGGGTTTTGGTAGGAAATTCAAATGCTGCGCAGGACAAATGAACCAATTTAGATTTGGCAGCTAAAAATAATTGTATGAAGTCATTGTTTGAGAAGTTACACGGCCGCTAAAAATAATAAAATTGTATGGAGTCATTATGGTATTGTGGTCTAATAGTATATATCGAAATTCAACCAAATGTGTCTCAGTATCGTCATCATAGTGTCCATACAAGGTCTGATTTGTGATGGTATATCCCAAGAGTTCATAAGTGAAAATATGTACGGGGTGTGTTTAACGGCAAGTTTGATGCTATTTGAACAACTACTAAAATTCAAACCTTTAAAACCAGAACTGAGATGGGATACTATGACTTATGACGGTGCAATGCCTACCTTTCACGTATGGATTGAGGTCGATAACAAAATCTACGATTCATCATATAAGATTATTCAGGCGCATATTAGCGATAAAAGAAATTTTAATAAATTCCGCTAGGATCCCAACGTACTACTGCTTGATAATGATGATCAGAGGATGTTACAAATGTGCACAGACGTAATGAAAACTAAAAGTGTTTGTGACTACTTTGAAGAGGCGCCTGCTATGCTAAAGACGATTAGAAATAGGATTAATCGTAGAATGAAAAAATATTTTAGAAATACTATATGATGTATATATTACAATAAAGACATTTATGAAATATTCTTTTTTTTATTTGTTGAAAACTTGACTGAGGCTCTGGGTGAGACACGAGTGACTAGGATCTGGTAGCTGATAGTGTCTCGCATATTTTGATAAGTTATTAACCGTCAGTTAGCAGGTTAACAGTTCGAAGTAGTTTAGTCAAGCTTATATACATATATAATTCCAGCAGTAAACTGGTAGGAAGCTAACACATATAAGTACGATGGAGTCTTAAATAGCAGAATTTTATAATACAAAACGGAGCGATGACAGAGTCGTCTGTTGATCATATTTAACCACCCAGCATCTTTCAGTTTATAAGTTATCCTGTCATCTCCTTTATCAGTATCACAGGTGTTAATAGAGGCCATATTTGCGTGTCGCCAGATGTCAGACCTGGCGAGACTTGTTTAAACGGATATGGACGTCTGGCCGGATGTTATTGTCGGGCATTTGTCGAATGCAGCTAAAAATAATTGTATGAAGTTATTGTTTGTGATTGTCTGCAAATTGTTGCTGAATGTAGTTGTCAGACTTGTCGAGGCCTGTTTAGATTTGTTTAAACGGATGTGAGTCTGGGAAATGTGCTAAAAATGTTGCTAAAAATAATTGTATGGAGTCATTGTTTGAAAAATGTGTGAGGTGCTAAAAATAATTGTATGGAGTTTTTGTCTGGAAATTTACACCGGATATAGTTAATGACCCCCATTATCAGTGTCTGCGGCGATGAATAAATAGACCACTGGTCAACCTGACATGTTCCTGTAACAGTTTTAAACAATTGTAAATATAATTGTATTTATTTGTCTAAAACGTACATGTATAAAGTTATTACAAATATATTATGCATCAGTCAATTATTGCGCTATAGATGTTGTTGCCATCTCTGTCTGAGGTGTTACGATCTCCTCGTAGCCAAGTTTCGAACCACAAAAAATATTAAAAATCCGGTATTAATTCTGTACAAAGCAGAACTAGCCGACGTTAATGTACAGACCCCGTTAGAAAAAATACTAGAAATTTTAAAACAGCTCCAAATAGATGACTTCTACCTTATGAATATAACACAAGACTTTGGCGGCATTTGCATGGATATTTACGATTACTTAATGCCTCCAAGGAGAGTACCAGAAAAATTGTAATGTGATTGTAGACAGCGGGGGTTGGCTGTCTAATATGGTTGAACTCGAATTAAGATATATAACAAATTTATTTGCCAAATTACAAGTGCAGGAGTTAACAAACAAATCGGAAACCTTATTATTGACGCGCGATTAAAAGAAACATTTACGTCTTCTTTGGATAGAGAACACGGAATTACAATATTGGATGCAACAATATACAATTATACTATTGGATATTATTATAATGCACACACAATGTATTTGATCCTTTAAAAGATTGTTTAAATTTTTTGGAAACTAGTAAAATGTGCTTCCAAGATGCTCCAATATATTCTGTCTCAATTGCTAAAATGCGGTCTAAATTGACTAACACTCAAGGTTATTATAATTATAATATAAAGACTGCGGACAAAAGGTAAGAGTAAAATAAAAAAAAATAAAATAAAGCCCTGAGAATAAGAATTAAATTAAATAAAGCCAAACAAAAGCTATTAGACCACAGCAATATATTAGTAAAAATACTCTAATTAATAAGAATGCTATACATGATACCCAACAGTGAGGGACAGTTTTATTTTTGCCGGATAAAAAACTTATTTAGATTCCTTAGAAATCAAATACATAAGAAAAAATCTCAAACTTGTTTAAATCATTTTGTAACTAAACAATCACATTAGAAACTGTAATAGTGTAAATAAAGCTAAAATTAGAATGCTTGAAGGAGGTACAGAATTTGCAGACTATAGAAAATACATGTCCAGACTTGTTTAAGCAGATGTGAGCGTCTGGGAATGTGCAAGGTTGCTAAAAAATAAATGTATGGAGTCTTTGTCTAAAAATGTACACCGGACGTGGTTAATGACCCCCATTATCAGTGTCTAGGGTTCAAACCTGTACAGACCTGTTTTCATTAAAAGAGCTGTAGGCCAATTAAAAAATATCTCAAGGAAATATGAAAATCCAGTTGCTATCCCGTACAAACTAGAGCTGGCGGATGTTAAAGTGGGAACTAGAATATTAAAACAGCTCCAAGTCGATGACTTCAACCTTATGAATATACCACTAGCCTAGCATTTGCACGGATATGCGCGATTACTTAATGACTAATCACAACTTTTGCCTCTAAGGAGAGTACCAGGAAAAATTGTAATGTGATTGTAGACAGCGGGGAATTGACTGTATAATATGGATGAACTCGAATTAAGATATATAACAAATTTATTTGCCAAAAAGTCCAGGAGTTAACAAGGAAATCGAAAACGATATTATTGACGCACGATTAAAAAGAAACATTTACGTCTTCTTTGGCTAGAGAGCACAGAGTGACAAGATAGGTAATGTGTTCGATCCTCTGGAGGGCTGTTTAAGTGTAATGGTAGACAATATTTAACATAATACAAAAGTGTTGGGGCTGGAGAGGCATTGGGAAAATCCACAATGTTCTCAGTGCTAAGCGATTTTTAGTTCAACATCCCAGTCGTAAGACAGTAATTTACCATTAATAACATTATAATCAGCTTTGGAAAAGCTACGAAAATTTTGAGCAGCTGCAATAAGCGGTTTGGGAAACTTATATCGGAGGATAGTTTTGATCTACAGCAGTAAGAGGGGGGCTTTCGCATTGAATAACCTCAGTGTCTAGAGGTAACATATTTCCACTTTCAGATATACAATCCAAAAATAAATTAGCATTATTGTCGTACGTTGAAGCTCATTGCCATTCTTAACCCAATTTATGTTGCGCAAATTGAAATCGCATAATAGTTAATAGGTCAGATCGAACAGTTTATAACAACTATAGTTGGAATATTATCGGAGTCCAGCCCTTGCTTACACTTCTAGACAGGTAGACAGTTACACAGCTGGACAGGTAGACAGGTAGACAAGTAGACAGGTAGACAAGTAGACAGATAGACAGGTAGACAGACAGGCAGGCAGACAGGTAGGCATGCAGGCAGACAGACAGACAGGCAGGCAGGCAGGCAGGCAGGCAGACAGGCATGCAGGCAGACAGACAGACAGGCAGACAGACAGGCAGGCAGGCAGGCAGGCAGGCAGGCAGGCAGGCAAGCAGGCAGTCAGACAGACAAGCAGGCAGGCAGGCAGACAGGCCTGTCTGCCTGTTTGCCCATAATCTCTTTCAACACTTGCATCAACAACGTCTTCATGCCACGATCAACAACAATTTCACTTTCAGTCAAATGTTTATTACAAATAAAGCAAAATTTTGTTTTAAACTAAGAACGGCACAAACTTTAATAGGTTATTTAGAAATAACTACTTGTTTTACTACGAAGGAACGTTCAATACTAATATAATAGTATTTCGTTTAGGATTTTCAAAAAAGAGCAGGTATACGAGAGTCACCACACGGACAATTGAATAGCATACAGATGTTGTTCAAGGCTATATGGGCATGTAAAATGAGGGATCGGGTTTCTTTTGAGTTTCTATTCTTAGAATCATATAATTTATATGTATAAGTTACACACATCAATATTTTAACTTATACTACGGGTCCCGTAATGTATATGGGCGGCGTACTCGTGCATATTATGGAGAACACGACTTTTTCAACTTTTAGAATGGCTATATCTCAGAAATGGGGGATTTTTCACATTTTTTATGATGGTGTTCTCAACATTTGTACCAATATTCAGCTTCTTGCCAATTTTTGTAAGCCTACCACTAGTTTTCGAGCTAACTTGACCAGATTATGTATAGACACCATGATGACGATACTGATACATATTTGATTGAATTTCGATATACGGTGTGTCCCCGGATGCATATACGTAATCTGCAGACGCATAAGGTATAACCCCATCACATCGTTTATTCCGAAGTCGTACAGCCAATCAAAACAGAAGTAAACTGCAGAATTGAATTATAATAAGTCTGTACTTTACACAAGCACCGTGACCACTATTTTTTCTTATTTATTGTATCTTAAGTTGATAAATAGAGAATATTATTATTACTGTGTTTTTTCTTGAAATGTTCGGTTTAGTCCGATTAAACGAAGTTTTGGTCAGGTCTAATTAGATTCTATTATTTAATTTTGATATAAGAATTTTCTCGCGTTACTGCATGTTTGTAATATGACTGCTTTTCGGCCAAATTTCGAGTTACCAGCGATCACTATGTAAAAAAAAATAATGTGTACAACACGTATGAAGGCAACTTTTTTACTTATTTGCTTGATACATTCGGACTTCGACCTCGTTAATAAAACTGCAAATTCGTGAAAAAAGTATGATTTTCATAATTAGTTGTACCATATACTACATATTGCACAACTGTCATTAAAAATCAGCAAAATTATTTTTTTCTACTCCTGTAACTAAATGCCATTTAACATACTAACATACACGTCGCTAAGTGACCTTTTAATCATGCCTTCATAACCTATGACTAAAGAGCCTCTTAGTCACGAGCTCAAGTTGGAAACGATGTTTAGTTAGTTTAGTCAGTTAGGTTCAAATAGTATTTGCTTTATTAGCCACAGCCAAAACTAAAATCAAGTTAGTTTTCAACCGCCACTTTGACGTTTGTCAAGCATAATTTAACCTAATATAAATTGAAACAATAAAGAAGCCGACCTGCGATTAATTAATAATATAAGCAATGGTAGTAAAAATCGCAGATCAACCCCCCTACCATTTATACACCACGGCAGCTCTGAAAAACTCTTTCTTTACTCACCGCGATGGCCAAACTAGCTCAAATATCGGCGGCCTTAGATCGTAGGTTCAAATCATCAGCTATGCACCCTGGAATGTCTTCAAAAAAAGGAAAAGGAAATGGAAATGGGCGCCAGAAATCAAAAGATTTCAAATAATAAGAAGAAAAATAAATTGCAAGTGACTAGCATTTAATTAATAATTAATAAAAGTTTTGAAATGTCAGTAATCAATGATCAGGATAATTAAAATGTAAATAATGTAATAACAAAATTGTGTATCGTAACTGAAGGTTGCGACACGCATAAAATTAAGAACCCATTTTGGGTTATTTTAATAATTTACCAAAAACATTCGTGGGATATGCATACCTCAGTCATTTAATTAAACCTTTTGTTAGGCTATTGACAATAAAAAAAAGCGTGACTGTACCTTTTATAGAGGGTCGAAATACATAAAAATAGAAAATTTAAATTCTGAGCATAATTAGAGTTAGGTATAACAATTCAAATATTAAAACAAGAGCATGTATGAAATTGAATGTTACATTTTAATAATTGCAAAACGTATGAATTTAAATTCCAAATAAATGTAAAATCCAGGTATTAAAAATACGACAAATCTCGGATAGCACAAACTAACCTCGCTTCTCCAATGCTTATAAACGGCAAACAGGCAAGCGCCGGCTGGGGGTAGCTACACCCTTCAACATAAGGTGGTCGTGAACTGCATAATAAGGACGAAGTTGCCGTGGATGCCCGATGATTACAGCGGCAGCATCCACACCTTGCAGCCAAAAACGAAGAACGCCAGCAAGTGTCGAAAATGCGATAAGGCTTGGCCTCCGAGAAAAACTCGTGTATGAAGCTGGTAATTAAGAGCTGAGAAAAATATAATTACTATGCGAATAATAAAACAGCAAAGCGCCATCGTACCTGATCAAAATCAGCCCTTAGGAAACACATGGTTGAGCGCACGTAATTTGGCTTAATTAAAAACAAGGCTTAGCCGCGCCGGTATCGGCGGGCTCAAGCGAAGACAGCAAAATGCCCGGACGAAGAATTTCGTGCCCGAAAGAAGGCTCGGACTCTGATAAGAGATAGCGCGGGGTCGAGAGGGCATCACGCAAACGAAAGGAACAGGTACAAAATACGCTGCTTTGAAAAATTGAAGAATTTGAAATGGAAAGGATTTATAATTTAACTAAAAATATACAGGTTAAGCCTGAAATAATTGGATAAATGGCGAAACAATTAGGCTAAGCCAAAAAATTTTTTCAAAATGTCAAAATTTTAATGAAATAATATGATGTTATATTCTCTAAATTTGTGGTCGTAGAAAAAGTATAGTATGTAACACATTATATAAACTCGTCTAGACACTCGTTTGTTAAACACTCGCTGCGCTACGCTCCGCTCGTGCCTAAAATCTCGTGACTAAAATGACGTTTATAAAACTAGTTACATAATATACTATTATGTACTAAATATAACTTTTATTAATTTGATTATAATATAGCAAGCCGTTGTAGACATTTTCGTTTTGACATTTGATTAGAATACAGAAAGCCTTACTAGTTTTTTTTTAATATCGAGCTGTCGAACAACTGAAAATTATTGATTTTCTTTAGTTACCCCGCAAATATTGGTTTACTAAGTAGTATTTTTAACACGTGTTAAAAGTGTTTACTTTTAAAGTGCTCTCTCATAATATTTAATTTTGAAGTATGTAAGTGTAGTTACCTGGAATAAAAATGTCGTTTTTAATTACAGTTGTACAAAAAGTGATTTTTTTGTCAGAGTAGTAATTTTACGAGGGTAAAAATTACTTTATGTTAGATTGCGTCATAAAATAGTGCTTTATTAGATAGTTTTGCGTTTATAAAGTAGCTCTTTATTAGTAGCTTCAGCGTACTTATGCGAACGTTTTGTCCGTCCGTCCGTCCGTCTGTCTGTCTGTCTGGATCGCCTGTAGCTTTCGAACGGCTACAGATATCGAAATTTTGAAAGGGGGCAAAGTTGTTGCTTTAGTAGCTTCAGCGTACTTGTGCGAACGTTTTGTCCGTCCGTCCGTCCGTCTGTCTGTCTGTCTGGATCGCCTGTAACTTTCGAACGGCTACAGATATCGAAATTTTGAAAGGGGGCAAAGTTGTTGCTAAGGTCCCGAGCACCTTCATGCGCTATTTGGTTTTGGCGAAAGGTGGCGATTTTCCACTTTGCAAAATTTCCAAGCATTGTAGCATAGTGGCGGCTTGTCCACTTGGCGCCATCTACAGAAGTTCGGTGGTCACGTTTTGAACTACACATTCTGGGTGCACTATAATACTTAATGTTTTCGCAGTGCTGAAGCTACTCTTTAGACCTGTACTTGAGCAGTTTATTTCACTCTACAGATATAAAAGTGCGCGTTGCTATGGAAATGAAGAAATAAACGGTCAGATTCTAAATTCATTTGTAGTTTTTGCAATACATAATGTATATTTAATTATTTTTATCTTACAGTAGCGCCTATTACCATACATTATACAACTGTTTTTAGTGACTAAAATGGAGTTTTATTCACAAGTGAGTTTTCATTATTTATACTACTGCATTGTTGGTAGCACTGTCAAGCTATGTCAAATTCGTAATTTTCAGGTTAAGCTTTGCGTCAGTCTGTGTCAAATAAACAAAACCTGACCTACGAACCTCGAATTTTACATAGACTGACAATACACTTCAGTACTGCCAATACACTTCAGTACTGTCAAACGTAGGTATATCACAAATCATAGGCGACTAATTATAAATTTAGTTCGCGACATATTCTGATTGCGCAAACTATTTAGGCACAAGAATTGCTACTGTAAGGTAAAACGTCGTATATCACACGTGAGCGAAATGCCATTATAAGCTCGTGAGAAATTGTATCGCTCGTGCTGGGGCACTCGCGATTCAAAATCCTCACTCGCAAATACTGATGCATTTCTCCCACTTATAATATAATCTACTATTATATTTGTGGAAAAAATAACATTTACTTCTTGCGATTAAATTTTTCGTTCTTAAAATTACCATGACACTGCTAGTGGTCAAATTTTCATCCCCCGACAAGAAACTATACTTTTATCTTTTGACGAAAAATATACTATTTACGTACAGTAATGTTACAATGTGATTATTATAACATCGAAAACAGTGCTATAATGGAGTATATCAAAGCACAGTCTTTGTATTGTTATTTTCATATCAAAAACATTGAAACGGCCTACCTTGTTTTAGCCAACTGACAGATTGTCATATTTATGAAATGTCATAATTAAAAGTTTTCGATTATTTTTGTGGAAAGTAAATAAAATTAGTGTATTTCTAACATAATTTCAGTTTTGAAAAATCAAGTATGCCTTGGAAATTTTCAAAAAATCTCTATGGTAAAGTGCCTTTTATGTAAAAAATACGACAAAAAGTTATTAAGAAAAGTTGTTTAGAATCAACATCTAGGCCCCTATACCAAATTTCAAAATCCTCTGCCAACTTTGATCTCTCACAATTTATTTTATGTTTAGATCCCAAATCAAAGAATTTTACTTTTAACAAAGATTTTTATTGGAAAAACAAATACTTTTAACAAAGTTTTTTATTTCATAATAAAATTCTTTGATTTGTGAAATAAACTTGAAAGAAAATGTGAGAAATCAAAGTTGGCCGAGGATTTTGAAATTTAGTATAGGGGCCTAGATGTTAATTCTAAACAACTTTTCTTAATAACTTTTTGTCGTATTTGCCACATAAAAAGCACTTTACCTTACACAAAAATGGGTTTTTTAAAAATTTCCAAGGCATACTTCATTTTTCAAAATTGAAATTATGTTAGAAATTTGCCTTTAACCAAGCAGGGCTAAACCCCAAAAAATTTAAATTTAAATCGAAAAATTTTTACCAATCACAAGAGACGTTTCACCTATCCGGGGACACACTGTATACTATTAGACCACAATGACCCCATAAAATTATTTTTAGCGGCCGTGCAATTTCTCAAACAATGACTTCATACAATTATTTTTAACTGCCAAATCTAAATTGGTTCATTTGTCCTGCGCAGAATTTGAATTTCCCGCCCAAAACCTGAGCATAATTTGAATTTACCTCCAAAATGATGAGCAGAATTTGAATTTCCAGCCAAAAAACTGCTTAGAATTTGAATTTCCTACGAAAAACCTGAAAATAATTTGAATTTCCCGTCAAAACCTGCGCAGAATTTAAATTTACCGCCAAAACCTGCGGAAACTTCCTTTACCAAGTTTTCTTTAAGAAAATGTAATTTTTGTAAGAGTCCATAAAGTCTTGCATAAATTCATTTAAAATTCAGATATTTCATTATCGAAAAAACACTCGAACATGTCAATTAGTATTTTTAGTTGCGCATTTTTTAAAATAGAAAGTTAGTATACAGGGTGTCCCAGGTAAGAGATATGACGTCATGTAGGTTTTTAAAATAGAACATCCTCTATATTGTACCATTTTCGAATTCTACGTTGAAAACTGAACACTTTTTGTATAACCAACTATATCTGTAAATTCAGCGGTTTTCGAAATATTGACGTTTGAACATTGAAGATTTGGAACATTTACGCAGCCATATAAACCAAACGGTTTCATTTAAAGTGAAACGGCTTGCACTTTCGTATCTAAGTTTTCTATGAGCTATCACTTTCTGCACTTTTTCGATTCAACCAGAAATGTCAATTTTTTGACCGGAAGTCAGAAAAAACAATATTAATGTTTTCAAACGTCAATATTTCGAAAACCGCTGAATTTCAACGTAGAATTCGAAAATGGTACAATATAGAGGGTGTTCCATTTAAAAAACCTACATGACGTCATATCTCTTACCTGGGACACCCTGTACACTAACCTTTTACTTTACAAAATGCGCAACTAAAAATAATAATTGACATGTTCGAGCATTTTTCCGATAATGAAATATCTGAATTTTAAATGAATTTGTGCAAGACTTTATGGACTCGTATGTTTATAATAAGAATATATTTACGAATATCACAAACATTTTAAACTTTTGCTTGTAGCTCTACAAATAAGTCAGATTTATTTTATATATCTTCACTAATTGCACTTCTTATAAGAAACGATTATTATTTTTTGTATTTTTTACATTTCGCTTTACTGATTTTTTTACACACAGCTGTTCTGCTAATTGTTGGTAGCAGTGTAGGGATGCCAATAAAAACAAAAACGTTTGCATAAACTGAATCTTCATTTTTTTACAGTTTCCAAATGAATTGTGAGGCGTATAGAGAGATAGATTTTTATAAGTTATTTTGTTGTACTGGGGAATGCTTCTCGGGCAATGATTTTCTAGGAGCATAAAAAAGTGACATATGACCAAAGTCACCAACAATTAGTGGTAGTTTATAGCGATTAGAGTAATTTGTTAAACACGAAGGGTGTACGTTAGAAGATGAACCGAGATATGAATGACCGCAAAGCTGCTCAAGGTAAATATGAATATAACTCACAGAGAGATTTATCAAGAGCTAGGTACTGGATCATCGGAAGTGGATAACATTTTACACCAACAGCTGAGTGTGAGAAAGCTGGCAAATCGGTGATTTCCACAGCCGCTACTTGAAGAACAAAACCAAGCAGGGGTAAGTAGACCAGTGCAGGTTCATTGTAGAAAAGTTTGATGCAAGATCTTTAATTGTTACGGGGGCGAGTATTAAATCTAGATATCTAGAATTATGCCACAACAATTAAATGTTTGATTGTTTGAAAATGAGGCAACTTGATATACAAAAATTTGCTTTCATCAAGTCATTAAAAAATTGTGTAGTAATTGCCGAAAATCTGGTTGACGTTGAATTTTCTTACACATCAAGCTATATTTTTTAAATATTCCGTATTTTTTTATAACTAACAATTTACAACACAACTTTCGTAACTTACACTTTTACTGGTGCTAAGTTGGTCTTAAAAAGTGTACTGAACTATAATTGATATGGTTAGAATCTAATACAAAACCAACAATTTCTGTGTGTCAAAGTTAAAGTTTATTGGGATTAATGAAAAAATATTTATTCGCAATCACATTGTAATGTGTCAATTTCATGACATGACAACAGCTGGGAACTAGATGATTACTTGAAACTAGCCAGGAAATTATTACATACCCCGAAAAATATTACATACCTGAAGAGTGGGGTGTTTCCATGGTAACAAAACATTGAGTGGGTTGTTTTCATGGTAACAAAAATATTAGCTACATCAAGATATCTATTATTCAGAATTCAATTGTAGTTATTTTTAAAATTAGATGATTGCAAATAAAATAGTATACATACCACGGTGGAAAGTTTCATCCCTGTCTCGAGATAAAGTTAACCTCGACGCTACGCGTCTCGATAAACTACCTAATCTCTCGACAGTAATGAAACACTTCCCACCTCGGTATGTAATATACTATTAATGCATTAGCAAAGCGTCACGTTTTATGATTATCCAGGAGTATAATGGGTTGCCTAACTTTGCACGCAAGCATTCAGTAGATTGTAAGAAGCTCTCGAAATATGTAGTACTCGTATTAGGCGATTGTTCAGTTACGGTAAGGGTTATCTTTGTGATTCAACCAAAAGCTAGACTACTATTTATTTTGCAAAAAGAAATACACGTTAGCTCTTTATTGACTCTGAAAACAAAAAAAGTCGAGTGAAATATAATTCCAAATAAAAATGTCATTCAAGTTTGTTTTTAAGCCTGGTCTGCCTGGTGCAATATTTCTTAAGGATATCCTTATTTCTTTCGTATTGCGTGAATATATTGCACTACCTACACTACAGCTGTGCCTTTAAATGTGCAGAACTTTCAAATATTGATTTTAATTAAGTATTTTAATTTATAAATTTCCCTCTTTTGTCAATAATTACTTTTTGAAATAGCTCCTGAAAACTCTACAGGGGTCGGTTCTTTTATCTAGTTACATGTTTCTGAAAAATTGATTTTCTAATATTTCAAATGTGATTTGTCTCATACATCACAACGCATGTCAACCAAATGTCAAAAAAGTTTTAAAATTCTAATGACAAATGCCCAATCTTTTGAACGGTACACAATAATATTAAATAACACAGTAAGTTCTTGTCTCTTAATTAATTTCACCTTTTTAATGTTTTTATTTATTTTCTAGTTAGGATTTGATAAGAAATCACGCACCTTGAATATTTTCCTCACACAACGTTCAAGACAGCAACCTATTTTTGATCTGCAACTCGACCCTTTAAGCAGCTTCCTGCAATGCACTGCTCACAGACAGACCACCAGTCCCAATCGTCGTCCAATATTAGCAAATTATCAATTCTTGACAGCAACCAGCCAACAGAGCAAACCTGGACATCCACCTGCTACAGAACTACTTCATGGAAAGCACTTTCTCTCTCTGATGACACCCTTTTTTGAAGCTCCACTCAACAACAAATAAATTGACGAAATCCCATTTTGATTTATGTTATATGTCAAATCTATTCTCCCAAATAAAACTGTCCCAATATCACTCCTCAATTATTCACTTGTATATAACAATTCTTACCACATACCAATTATCTTCTTTAGTTAATTCTTCGCTTCTCTTAAGTATTTGTTAATATTTCATTTTTATTCACCACGTAGATTTAGATTTTACCCTTTTTATATTATCCAAACATTTTCTCAATAAAACAGGGTTATATTCAATATTTTAATTAGACCAAAATCGCTTTTCTACATACTTTTAGTTTGTTATTTTTCAATAATCGGAAAGAATTTTCCTAACTAGTACTACATTTTCATTAAACCTACTAAACCTAATAAATATTATATTATTTCAAAATTAACATTTGTTTGGTTTTCAAACTGTATTTTATCAAATTTTATTTTATTTTCAATCCACCTGTAATTTTCAAATAGCTATGTTTCAGACACAAATCTACCTTATTCCCAAATAAATCCGAATCATTTTTATCTCATTGTAATCATAACTATGGCCGTGATTGATCGAAACAAAGTCATCATTACAACCATCTAAAAATCAAATATTTTATCATACTTGTCAATTTGACATTAGGTATGAATACTGAAAATATAAAAAAAGACCGATAAATAGTGGACAAAAAAGGTTGGTCTACAACGTCTATTTAAATTATATACGATAAAATTATTGTAAAACACGAGCAGTCAACAAACTTACATTTTTCTAGTGTAAAACTGAGTTTGAGTTTAAAACGACATCTACTTCATTTTTATATGAAATTTAGTATAGACAAAGTGGCACTTATTTTAGAAGGAAATGTTAATCTTCACGATGGCATATCTAAATTGAGTCAATTTGTGAACCCATATCAAACGAAAGCCCAAAATGTATTCTGTAATCATAATTTTCAGATAACAACAAAAAATATATAAACTAATTAATTAAACTTTAAATTCTTATATAACACATCATACAAAAACGTAGAAGATGACAATGGAAAGACTTACTTACCGGAATCGATTTAGCCATTCTTCACTATAGCAACAAGAAATTTAAAACATATGCATATAATTTTTCTTTATGACTTGAGTTATCCTAAAGTCTGTTTTAAAGATAGAAAATATTAAGATACAATAATAGTATATTACTCTACAAGTTGAGAAAAGTGATGTTTTTCTGAACAAGTATGGCGTTTTGAGTACGAGCGTTAGCGAGTACTTAAACGATAGTACTAACAGATGGCGTCACTACTTTATCACATATGATTGGTAGCAAAGCCAGTAACTGGCTCTGATTGGTAGCAGAGCCAGTAGATATAGAGAGTACCGCCATGTCCGCCATGTTTGTTCCTTTGTCATATGCGTCACTTTGAGGTTAGTAACACAATTCCGTCAACGTGACATTTATTGGCAATCCGAAATTTTACTTAAAGTTGGCTATGTCAAATTCGAGGTTAGTAGGTTAGGTTTTGTTTGTTATTTGACACAAACTGATGGAAAACATAACCTGATAACCTCGAATTTGACATAGACTTACAGTCTTGCCAATTTCAAGTAAAAATTTAGACATAACTCAATCAGTCATTGCTGATGGGAACAAAAATGGCGGCGATAGCGGCATTTTCACGGATCAAAGAATGGCGGTACTCTCTATATCTACTGGCTCTGATTGGTAGAACTTTGTGCTGCCATCTGATAGTCAAGCTTAGAAATACCCCCCGAGTTACTGTCCCAGGCACTCTAGACACGTTTCAACTTTTGGCATGAGTGTCTCTACTTGTTTGATGTATGTACAGTCGCGGAATTAAAAATCCGGACATTGAAAATGATTCAGTGTATATCTTACTTTACTTTACTTATCACGTTACCTGGTGAAATTAGCCAAAGTCAAAATAATTACTCGTATATGACAGCATGCCTCATTGTTTAACTGTCAGTTGCTAACCTAGAAACGCAAAGCCCAATTTACATTACCCAAAAATTGCAAAAATCCTCTATAAGACTCGTCCGGATTTTTAATTCCGCGACTGTACGCTGCCTTTAACGTCAGCCAGTTTAAAAGTGGAATTTTTGCCAGTCACTTTATTTTTAATTTGCACCCACATCAGTTCTACAGACTTTAGCTCACAATTGTAGTAACACTACGTTTTTGTGTCATTTCATCTACTGCATATTTAATATATTGGATTTTATTTATTCACATAATCTGCAGTAGTTCCACTTTTAGCATATTTTTGTCGCATCGTAGATTTTTGGATTATAACGGTTCGATTATTTGAGTTTTTCGCCAGCGGAAATTGGTGTACTTTCTGAACGTCGACTGTGGTATGGCGCATTGTCCATTGCAATTGTCGAACCAGATTTCACAAGCGACAGTGCGAAAGAAAACCGGGTTTCAAACACATCGGCATTTATGCCCTCATCTAAGAACCCGGAATCACTACCAATGTGGGTTATAATTAACTGCCGGTACTTGCCAGAAGTAGATTTTAATTCTGTTGAGAAGCCTTCATAGGCCCCCTAATGTGAACTTTATATGTTCAAATCTTGCCAAACCATGAACACTGTACAGCCTTCATTCAGTCTAGTCTCCTCATTATAATATTTGATTTTCTCAATAGCCGATATTCATGTATTTCTTGTCGACTAGTATGCTTTTCCGGTTTCTTTTCAAGTACCAAATGTTTATCTCACATAGTATTCGGAGCAGCACTCGACGTGGTGTTTTTGGTAAACTACCATTTAGACTTCTCTATGTTTAATTTTTTTTAAGTAGGAACTTAGTTATTGAAAAATTCACCGTGAATTTTTCGACGAATCGCATATTTTCCATCGTCTTCAATTTTTAATTTTTTCAACCTGTAGTTTTGGCTTTTGCTTCGATAACTTTTCTATTCTCTTTAAGTATAAATCTGGCGCTGGAAACTTTTGTTTAAAAATTGTACAGATTCACAACGTGTTTCACGATCATATCGGGATATTTAATACAAAGTCCTGCATGCACATTTTTAACCATTACACCTTCCTCTGCCGTTAAAACGTGACGCTTTTTAATCTATAAGCCACTACAACCTGCTTCAGGTTCCATTTTGAAAACAATTTTGTTTATGTAGCATTGTAGATTTTATATGAACTATAAATCTACAAATTAAGCACTGTTTAAAATCCCAAAAAGTCAATACTCAATCGCCGCCCATGTAAACTTTCTTTAATAAAACCTTATCGTGCTGAAGACGCGCGTGCCGCATAACATTTGTGATAAATATACAAATAACCAGTGTTATTACAAAACATAATTGATTTGTGTCACATTTTTAAGCAGCGACATAAATTGAATATAAAGTGTTTTAGTGATTTATTTATCGTTAGTTTCGTACGGATATTTCAGAGCCGTTCACGTGCGAGTGATTTACATTGTTTACGGAGATAAGGTGTCTTCAGTTTTGAAACTGGACTATAGACTAGGTGGAGTATAGGCTAAATGAAATAAAATTTCATGTTTTTCAACCCGTTTGAGTTGTTATTCGGCTATTTCAAACCATTGAAATACCTAAAGTAATCCTAATATCTATTCACCCAAATTATTCTTAACAGTTTTAAACTAACAGTCAAAACAAATAATTTAGCGAAAACCATCAATGAACAGCAAAGGCATATATGTACTGCAGCAAAAGGTCATGATCATTACTAACATTACTCATGACCATTAGCTCATTGCTGCACGAATGCATATTTGATAGATAGATCTACATATATTTGAATACACAAGCCAGAGTAATACGCCATTAGAATGTCACGAAAAAAAAATTAGAAGGCGTGTGCAGTGCATGCGTGCGGTAAATAAGCGCATGGATAAAGGTGTCCTCGAAGTCGTTAACTTATACAGGGGCACATGTGAAACTTTTCAGCCATGTTTGGTTTGTTAGTATTCTACAATTCAGTTGCCATTGAATTATTTATTAACACAGTATTCCAGTTATTATTGTTTTGAATTTATAAAATTATAATTTAAAAAGCAAATGCAATTCATGGGTCAGGGGTGATGCAACTACCCATTCACAAGTCAACTGGAAGTTTCGAGCTGTTCATTGGGGGAGGGCTTCCTGGAAGAGGACAAGGCAATTCTACTGTGTTATAAATTCTTCTGCATCTAGTAGAAAATTGATATCATCGTACCTATTAAACACAATAATTACACGTGTGCACTTAATTTTAAATATTTTTAGTTGTTATCACAAGAGCAATTTTGTGAACAATGTCATATATAGATTGCCTGATTTACCAGCGTACGCATGGAAATCTAATTTATATTAGGAGATATGATGTCGGTTAAATCCAGGCAAAGTTGTGTAGTTTAATATTTAAAAAAAGTCTTTTCTAACCTACTTAGTTTCTCACATATCTGAAATACACTCAACATTTATAGATATCATTTGTTCTGTGTACGGTTGTCGCCAAAAAAAATCATTACACCTATTTTTTTTTCTAACGTTTAGAATAAGACATTTGTAACCTTTTTAAATTAGCTGTCATATTTTTTTCTGACATCGAATGTCGGAAATCAGTTATTTGAAAACATGCCTCGTCATTTGTATTATTTCGAAAAAAGGCTAACGAGAGGAATGCCAATAAATGAGACTGCCACTCACTTTAATATAAGTAGAAATACAACGTATCTCCTAAATATATCAGAAATTTACTAACTCATGACAGATAGATTGCAATTTGTAAATTAACACCGTGGCGACAGTGCAAAGTAATAAATTTTTCTTGTAATATACCTATTCCCTGTTTGTATACTTTAATTATTTATATTTTAACCATATGGTTTTTGACTTGTAATTTGCATAACATGGTAACAAAATTACAGGTAACTGTAATTTAGATGCATGGGCGTTTAAAAAATCCCACAATGTAAACATATTGTCACTATGACCTATTTAGCTGTACACAACTTAATTGGCGAAAACTGTAACTTAAAATAGCTATTTATGCAACAAGTGCTAAAAGTTGAGGTTTATGCACGAGACATGAAAGTTATTTCATAACATGAATTGTGGTTTATAACCTCACTTCACTTTATACCACACATGCACTAAAAGTAAACAGCTGATCTCTTTAAAATACGCTAAATTATAAAACGTCACTTTAGTGAAACAAGCTAGTGCTAAAAGGCCTACTTTTAGTAGTGGTGGCAGAAAATAGCTATTTATGCAACAAGTGCTAAAAGTCGACGTTTATGCACAAGACATGAAAATTATGAAACGAAGCCGAAGGCTGAGTTTCATAACATGTCTCGTGTATAAACGACTTTTAGCACGCGTTGCATACAATATTTTATCTACGACGTTAATTTTACTGTTATTAATCCATAAATATCGATTTAACAAAGGTTTGCATCTGTGACATTTAGAATTTATGTCATAATAAAGAGAGGGCCTTTGCGCGCAGGCGAATGTTTTGTAAACCAATACTGTCAAAGTCAGTTATCAAAGGTAATTATTAATACTACACATTTGACTGTATTCATTACATAACGCTTTAATTATTTCAAAAACACTTTACCTCTAACGCAAGAAGTAACTAGAATAATTTTACAACTTCACTTCCAGTTCGAAATTGTAGTTTATAACCTCACTTCACTTTATCTCACACTCGCGCTAAAAGTAAACAGCTGATTTCTTTAAACACGGTAAACTATAAAACGTCACTTTTAGTGAAAAAAGCTAGAGCTAAAAGACCTACTTTTAGTGGTGGTCGTAGATAAAATAAATTTCTGTGGAAACTTTCTCGTGGCCACTATTTATTCTGCATTTTATAAGAAAATTAAACAATTCTTTCGACATTTCGAACTACTTGAAGCCTTCATTAAATTTGTTGTTTTTATGGACCCAATATTAGATTGTTATATCATTATGATTTAGTTTGTTGTTTATATTTTTAAATTAATAGGTTACTTGAAGTTAGCCGAATAGTAAATTTATTTAATTAATCGCTAATTGCATTTCGTTTTGAACTAAGAAAGTTTACATATTAATTTACATACAACAAGAATGCGAAAACAATTAACTAACTTTTAAACACGTTTCTTACAACACTAAGGTATAACATATTCCCAAATTGAGTCTTATTTAGTTCCAGACGCTATTCTGTTCGTTTCGAATATTTGAAAAAATAGTATGATCAAAAATTATTTTTATCCAATATGGCTATGGAATAGTTCCTAATTTATGAATGCCACTATAAGCCACTTAAAAATCAAATGTCAAGTTTGACAATTAAGTATAAACGACAAACGTAGTTGCAATCAAATTAGGAACTGTTCCATAGCCATACTAGATCAAATTATTTTTGAATATACTCTAGTTTCGCTAGTATCTTTGCGCTTTCTTGGCCTTCATGTCGGAATATTTGTATAAATTCTGTCTTTTATGGGAATATTAAAAACATCTGTAAAGTGCTTTACTCGGAACTTAGCACACAAGTGGAAGTGGTGACACTGAGAAATTTGAAAAATCAAACGAAACTAGGGTTTAATAGTAGATTATATTATAAGTGAGAGAAATGCATCATTATTTGCGAGTGAGGATTTTGAATCGCGAGTGCCCCAGCACGAGCGATACAATTTCTCACGAGTTTATAATGGCATTTCGCTCACGTGTGATATACAACGTTTTATCTTACAGTGGCCATTCTTATGCCTAAATAGTTTGCGCAGTCGTAATATGTCGCGAAATAAATTTATAATTAGTCGCCTATGATTTGTGACATACGTTTGACAGTACTGAAATGTATTGGCAGTACTGAAGTGTATTGTCAGTCTATGTCAAATTCGAGGTTCGTAGTTAGGTTTTGATTGTTATTTGACACAGACTGACGGAAAACGTAACCTGAAAATTACGAATTTGACATAGCTTGACAGTGCTACCAACAATGCAGTAGTATAAATAATGAAAACTCACATGTGAATAAAACTTCATTTTAGTCACTGAAAACAGTTGTATAATGTATGGTAATAGCTGCTACTGTAAGATAATAGTTATTTACTATACAAGTGGGATAACAGTATCATTAATATACGTGTGTGTAAGTTACAAACGAGTGCGTAGCACGAGTTATGTAAGCACACAAGTTTATTAATGATGCATTATCACACATGTATTGTACAAAATTTTATCTACGACTGCCTAAAATTGAGAAAAGTGCATTAAGAGAAATGTCAGATCTGTCATTTTCAAAACTATTTTAGTAGGCAAATGTCATTATGTCATTCATTTGACACTATTTCAGTTACGTAATGAAGTCATTACACAACTCAGTTGCGTAATGAAACCATTACATAACTGAGTGGTGTAATGAGCTTCATTACGTAACTGAAATAGTGTCAAATGAGTGACGTAATGCGTTACTTATCCCACTGGAGTAGATAAAATATCTTAACGTTCCTAATAATACTGAAACAATAAAAGGAAACATTTGATAGCGCAAATTACATACATTTGGAAATAGAAAAAAACATTACAGGCGGTGGGATTCGAACTCGGCGCTTGCGAGACTTTTATATATTCCTCAGTTAAAGCAAAAATAGACAAATTTTATTCTTTTAAGGTGCTCACCCTATATATATATATATTTAACCAAAAGTTTATTCAGTTTAGATCCGGGCAGACATACGTATAATCCCCATGCAAAATATTGACTTCTTTCAATAAATAGTTTTTGAGCTATACCGCTAACATGCGGACAGATACAGACGGATAGACACACAGATGGACAGACAGACGAACGGACAGGCAGGCGGAATTGAGAAATATATTTTTTCTACGGTCACCTTTAAAACTGACTATTAAGCGCTCACTGTCAATGCGAAAAGTTAGCGATTCACACATTTTTTCCCTAGTAACCATTTTAGCATCGCAACCACGTAAACAATGTCTTAATGAAATAATCGCGTCACTTCATTTTACTTTACGCATCGCCATGGCTAACCTGATTATTAATTTAATTCGTCATTTTTCTGGAACTGGCTAAAATTATCATCACGGTGCGTCCATCTCATCACGCAACAGATTTATTGAGTTTGTGAGTTTTTGTGAAGGCGAAGATGGAATCTAAAGGTAATTGCACCCCGCCAGAAGTATTTGAAGCGACCCAGACAGCAACCAACGAGTGTTGTTGCCGGCCAAATCGCGCGGCCTTTATGAACGGCGGTACAACGACTTCATCAAATGGTATGTATCGAAATTTCAATTATTTAACAATTTTGTTATTTATTTAGAACCGTAGAAAAAATTTTGTATGTATTTCGAGTGTAAAGAGCCATTTTGGTATTCGGTTGCTTTTTCGCGCCTCGCTACCGCTCGGCACGAAACTCGCATCCTCATACCAAAATGGCTCTCTTTACACACTAAATACATAAATATCTATTTCGTCATCTAGCGATACTGAAACGCGAAGTTCTGAAGAAACCTCGGAAGGTGATGTTTTCACGATTACTACTGCCTTTGTATTTTAGACAAGGGAAGTAAAAAGTGGAGTGGTCTAGCTAGTCGAGGTGTATTATCATGATATCTATTACAATTTGTTGGGAAACATATCTATGAGGACGTTTTATCTTCTTTTGATATTATGCAGCTTTTCTGGCGAGATCATTAATTATTTCCACGGATTAAGAAAACACCGTGTAAGTAATTTAAATACGGTACATTAGCCCCGAAGTTACAAATACATCGAGGGAAATACTTTGCATAATAAACTATACGTCAAAAATTAATAATAATCCCACAAAAAATAAAAACATGTATTTGCTTAAACTGATTGATTGTTACTGAAATGAATTTCTATGAACTTAAGTTCGTACAGGTGATTGCGATAAGGCTGAATTTGGATAAAAGCAAAAGCAAAAAACAGTTGTTTAGGTATTTCAATCACATTTGGTGCATTAAATTAATGTACTCCTACAGATTTAGCCAGTGGTTCTCAAAAGTCTGAACAGACCCTAATGAGATTTTTTTCCGTAAACGGCTAATTTTTAGTACAATGTACAGTCGCGGAATTAAAAATCCGGACATTTAAAATGATTTAGTGTATATCTTACTTTACTTTACTTAGATACCTGGTGAAATTAGTCAAGTCAAAATAATTACTCGTATATGACAGCATGCCTCATTGTTTAACTGTCAATTGCTAACCTAGAAACGCAAACCCTAATTTACATTACCGAAAAATTGCAAAAATCCTCTATAAGACTCGTCCGGATTTTTAATTCCGCGACTGTACAAAAATGAGTTGTACAGAGGTAATTGTAACTTTATTGGTAGTTGTATTTTTATTCAAAAAAGGTTTACACTGTATCATTAACTAGGTACACCTTGACGTATACTTTCAAAATGTCGGTATTTACAATACTTTTTCGAACTTGGTGAAATTAAATAGTATTCACAAACCACAAATGCTGTACAATACTTTAATGAACACGACTGTGATTCTACTAGGATCAG
>CALNHX010007823.1:0-68669 GCA_940337035.1 Agriotes lineatus | reverse complement strand
ATTTTTAGAAGCAATGGTTTTTGCACTGGTAACACGGACGAGGTCATAGAAAATTTACCTGAAAGTAATAAATCTTTCGGTGAATTCTTACCTGACAATGTTAAGATTGAACATTTTTTATTTCAACGATCATCTTTTGTTCGGGTAAAACAAAAGATCTACAACTTAAAAAATAGCAATTGCTACAATATTGGTACCAAAATAGTAAAAACATTACAATTATTTAATAACTTATCCTCTGACAAAATTGATAAATATGTACATTAATGAGAGGCTTTTTCTTAGTGCTCTTAAAAATGCCAAGATTATACAGATTTAAAAAATATGTTCATTCAACAACAATTTTTCTGGTAGAGAGCAAATGAACCCTTTGAGTACAAGTGGTTATGACATGTAACCACCTACAAAATATTTTTTATTGAATTTCCCAGCCGTTTTGTGGATTAACCACAATACAGATGCTTGATTACTGCTGCCACATGTCTTACCTTGTGTGAAATATTTAGCTGCTATTGGATTGTAGCAGTACTATTAACCTTAATTCTTGAAGTGTGACAGGAGTGCCCGCATTCTGTGTTTGTCAGTGTTTATTTCTTAATATTTTGTGATAGTTTGACCAAAAATGTCTGGTAAGTGTAATATATTAGTAAGAAATGCTGTATTATTGTGTCATAATTGGTAGGGTTTAGCTCTAAGCATATTTATTTGCGTAAAAATAGTATGGTTGGGTAGTGAAACCACGAGTACATACTACTATATAAAATTTCAATTTTCAGGGAAGCAAATATATTTAATCAGAGAATTTGAGCTAATGACCGTAAAGCAATTCGATGCCTTTTTAGAAAATATTCCGTCCGATATGAAATCTATCGTATTGGATGGGTCTGAGAAAGAAGATGAAGGTGAAGATGCAAATGACAACAATGATCAGGTTATTGTTTTATTTGAAGACGGCTGCTCTCCTACTGAAAATGTTGCAGTTGAACACGTGGACACAAGTGAAGAGGATTAGAGTGATGAGAATAAAAATTTTTATGGTCTACAAAACCTTCGCAACTTGATCTGAAGAAATTTAGCAGCTCTTCTGGCCCTAACATTCCAGATAATATCAAGTTGCCGGTCGACATATTCTGACATGTATTTCCAGAAGAACTCATAGATACCTTGGTGTTTCAAACAAATTTGTATTACACATTGCACCCAAAGCCATGGGGGAAATGCTAACTCTTTTGTACCCACCAATTCTAACAAGATAAAGATTTTTCTTGCTGTAAATATTCTCATAGACATTAAAAAATGCCCAGTTACAAAAATTACTGGAGTTCCAAAGAGGAGCTAAGAGATGAATACATTTCTTCTCTATTGTCTAGAAATCGTTTTCATTGGCTCTGTTCCAATTTACACTTGAACAACAATTTGCATTAACCTAAAAGGGGCGATCAAAATTATGACAAGTTATACAAAATACGACCCCTGCTCAATATCTTAGAAAACACGTTTCGGAATTCATATGATCCATCCTAGGCACAAGCCATCGACGAGTCAATGGTAAAATTCAAAGGCAGGAGTTCCTTACGGCAATATATGCCTCTCAAGCCTATTAAGAGAGGTTACAAAATTTGGATTAGAGATATTATACAGGGAAAGTCACTGATGTTACTGAAAAAAACTGGGGTGCTCGAGTTGCGAAAGACCTTTCACAGAGTCTTATTGGAAAATTTCATAAAATTTACTTTGATGACTATTTTAATAGCGTCCAATTACAAAGAGAAATGCTAGAAAAATTTTTATATACCGAGCTGGGCAAATTACTTTTAAAAAGTAATTAATTAGTAATTACCAATTACCGCCCAATTACTCACAGGAAATAGTAATTCAATTACCAAATACTTAGTTATTGTAATTGTACAACAACAATTACATTTTCAATAATTACTTTCAATAAAAATTACTGTCATATAGTTATATTCAGTAGAATTTTCTGGCAAGCTGCAACTATCATTAGTGTCGTGTCGATTCGTAATCGTAATCTAAAAATGCTTAATTTTTATGTTTTGTTAACTAGAGTAACCTAATACTTTATCATTCTCGAAGGTTTTTTGATAATTAAATCTTCTAGCTACATGCACCGTTCACCAAAACCAAAAGTTTTTAGTTTGTTTTGATGTAAATAAATAAATTCAAGGATAGCAATTATACAGGGTGGGACACCGATTTGGCATAGATTCCTTAGGTTATAATAAACCGATTAAAACTTATATACTTTAGTACAAAGTCCCTTCAGTAAGAAGGTATAGGGACTTGGAAGTTCAAATCTATATATTTTTTTATATTAGTTTCCACATAAGTTATCACTAAAGTTGAGCTTTTCATCACGATTGTGTATTTAGTTGCCGAGGCTCTAAGGGCCAAAGCAAATAAACCACACGAGGAACATCCAGTGTCCAGGGGTACCTTGTTTTTTTAAATCGAGAAACCGCGAAGTTACAACATTTTAACCAACTTTTATAGGTTATGTTGACGTCGGTTCACGTTTACCTATCTCCCAGCCGCCTACAAATAGTTGTAAAAGAATGGATTACTTCACTGCCGATTTCTCGTATTTTTTTTGACGATTTCGACGTTCTTCACTGCCAATTTAAAAAAATTGAATATCAAGAAATGTCGAATTTAATTTTGGCTAGATTTTGTAATGATATTATAAAATATAAATGTTATAAAAGTGAATTTCTCCATGTTCGTGATAAATTAATCCACTCCCTTAGCATCACTCGCTTGTAAATTAAACGTTGAAAAACTTTCACTTTTCTTAACTTGTAGAACTATCTACTTGTAAATTACGCTTAACATGAGGCTGAATGACGAAAATATGTAACTTACCTAAGTATACAGAGTGGAGCATTGGATTTCTTAAGCATTTGACAGCAAATTTCTATTTAGATTTTGTAGAAGAATGATCCAATTGGCGCAACTTGAGCATTTTTTGTTGGCTCTGTTCGAAAATACTTTTTTTACCCCTTTATATATAAGTGACAATTTCTTTCGCTTGTTAGGGGTTTCCCGAAAATATACGTTTGCTTCCCTGGTTGGTTTCCTATGGCAGTGGGAGGGAATTTAATATATTGACTGCCGTTGCCATTAGAGACGGAAGACAATGTCATTATAATTAATAATAAATCAACTAGCCTCCTGGTTTTCATATTTAAATATTTTTGAATGCAGCTGATTACAAGAGATAGTATCATCATAAAATGTAAAAGTGTTGTATGTATAACTCTGGACTAAAACGTCATTTCTTCCCTTGCATGATTACAATAAATTGATTAGGTACTGTTCTCGCAAACTCTGAAGAACTAAACTACATCTGCGGGAGGTAATGATACATTTTCTTTCCTAGTAATACAAATAGTTTTTAAAAATGTATTAGGTAACTTCTGAAATTTTAAAACAAAAGATCAATTTGGTGTTGATCAGGCACCTTTGAAAGTTGACAGATGACATAAACCTAGTTGAAAATGGCTGAGTGATATAAGAATTCGTACTTTAGATACAAAAACAAAATAAAAGACATTTTCTCAAGCACGTAACAATGAAGTCATTTTTACATTTAAGTGACCCTTATACCATGTGTTCAAAAAGAAATTACATAAGGGTTGGCCATGGCAATTTTTAGAGTTTTCAATCGCAATATCAGAGTATAATATAAACTTATGACAGCAACAACAGTGATGATGTTAATGAATTCTAAAGCTTGCTGTTGCCAATACTTTTATACTTTATGGCCAACCCTTAAGTAATTTCTTTTTGAACACATCGAATAAGAAAACTACTGCGAACACTGTACAATTAAATTGCTCAGGTTGCTTTCATATTTTTACTTCAAATTTTAAAATTTTATTAACATGTTTAATAATACCTATTGATTTTAAGTTTAGGGCAATAAAATATCACTATACACTGTTCTTTTAAAAATCTAAATGGAATTTTGTATAAAATCATTAAGAAGCCAATTTTGAATGTCTAGTAATTAGCAAGGGCGTTTTTAATAATAATCGAAGCTAAAATGCTGCAGCAGTCCATAAAAATTATGCACTAGTGCCGGTATACAAAGCAGCATATGAGCATTACAAGGCAAGAAAGCGACAAAGAATGGATAATTTACAATATGTTCAATGCAAGAATGCGGTAAACTTATGCGGCGGCGTTTTAAAATTACCATACGCCATAATGCATTTTTGAGTCAACCAGACATGGGATTTCGCAATTAGGTACATTTTATATATGTGTTTTTCGCTGTTTAAATGTTGTTATCGGATTTTGTCCGTTTAGTTCAATATCTCATTCAAAAACGTAATTTTCTGGACTTAACGTCTGTTACACTTGCACGGATCGTTTAAAACAAGCAAATTGAAATAAATAAATAATCATTATGAACCAATATCGTCTAATGAAACTATTTAAAATGATTATTTTACCGTAGGTATTGTAATCTGTAATGTACGAGTACTTACCGAAAATATTCTTATAGCGTCTTACACATAGCGTCTCTCACAATAAATATTATTGTCACTATTAAAAGCTCAGATACACGCACTAATGCTCGTGGACGCGTCATATAAAATGCAGACGTTGCTGTTATTCGACTCGTCAGAGGAAATAATAAATTAGGCTTATATTGTGCGGGGAATACCCTGCGATTTGCTTAATATGTAACTTAATAAGACCTTATCTTGTTTTTTGCATTCTGGAGATTTGGCACCCTATTGAGGTGAGTAATTCAGTAATTGAAATGCCACAAAGTAATTCAATTACCTCGAGTAATTTCAATTACCACAAGTAATTCAAATACCTATAAAGTAATTTAAATACTTTAGAGTAATTTAATTACACGAAAGTAATTGAGTAATTGAATGCAGTAATTAATTTCTTTTAAAAAGTAATTTTCAGGTGCTTTCTAACAAAGATGTCAATTCCTAATTACAATTACCTCATTTTGAAAAGTAATTCAATTCCAAGGCAAATAAACAAAAAGGAATTTAATTACTAATTTAATTAAAAAGTAATTAATTACTGCCCAGCTCTGTTTATATGCCTGTGGAACTGTAAGAAAAGGTCGAAAAAATTTACCCGAGTTAAAAGCTGGCAAACTATTAGCAAGAGGAGACTGCGACTGAAAGGTAACACAAGACAATATTATCCACCTGAAGTGGGTCGAGAGAAAATCAGTGTTATTTTTGAGCATGGTACTACCGAAGATGTACGTTGTCCTGAATTTGTAGTAGATTATAATAAAAATATGGGATTTGCGGACAAAGCAGATATGTTAAAGTCCCTATACGAAATAGACAGAAAATCCAAAAAATGTTATTATCGACTGAGATGGTATTTCGTTGACATGTCTATAATCAATGTGTTCATAATATTTTCAAAGAGGTCAGGAAATGCTAAGAATGAATCTAAAAATGTTAGTATTGTTAACAATTTCTGATGATGCAAGACCTTGAAATGGCATTGCCTGATTGAATCATTTTGCTGATACAGAGCATTCCAGAAGCGAGCCGAAGGTGGAAGATATATCACAGCATGATGCAACAAACTTGATCAAATGCCAAATATTTTTTACATAATAATTTACAAAAATTGAATTTTCAATATTAGATAGTAGTTATATTTTATACTCCACATTGTTTGTTTACATTATATTATTCATTTCTTATAATAAATATTAAATATTGAAAGAAAATTTATTGTTGCTGATATGACTGATATTGGTATATTCCCAATTCGGCTGATATGGCCGATACCGATTATCGGTATTGGTCGATCCCTAGTAACATTTTATATTCTAGTACGACATGTACATTGTACAAGAGTATTGTAAGTATATATATATATATATATATATATATATATATATATATATATAAATAAATATTTCTATTTCTAATTTAATTCTTATCAATAAAGCTGCTTGTAAACCAACAAGCAGCAAATTATCACCTCTGTGTTAGACTTTTATTAGGCGCCTACTGATATATAAAAGTCATGATCACATCAAGCTTTAAAATCACTGATACTAAAACATCACAGTAACGATTCACAGTGTAAATCACAGTACATAATAGTTATTTATGTATTTAGTGTGTAAAACTAGTTTTATGGGTTGAGTTCAAATGATTCGGAACGACGTTTAGTGGAGCCCCAAAAAAAAACAACAAAAGACAGGAAACATATCTTTTCATATGTATTAAATACAAGACTTTTTGCACAATCGAAACAAACAAAATGATACACATTTTGAAGTAATTAAATGTTCCCAACACGATTAGAATTTTTTACAGATTAAAAAATATATTTTGACACAAAACAATATCAGCCCAGTCATGACTGAAGCTGCTTATCATAAAATTTCTTTAAGCGTTTAATACGCTCTGGATACAGTTCTTTAAGCGTTCGATACCATCATTATGCCTTTGTTACGGCTGCTATTATTAAAATTCTATAAACATCAACTTTTGACATTGATTAGTACGTGTAAAATGTCAACTTTAGAGGTGAGAGTGTGAACTATTACACGGCTATGTTTGCGAACCTTGCCTAATCACATTGGTGCATCGGACATCCTTGCCTTTCATTATAAGAATGAGAGAGTCAACCGCCACACCAGTGCGATGGTGCGACTTTGTCGAACACAGCCCTGTGTGAGATTTACAAACCAAACTAACAATTAGATTGCCCAGTGACAATAGTCACTGCTAGAGATCCTTAAGAGTCTCTATGTTTGATTTGAAAAGACTCAATATTTTTACATTGCTTGTAGGTTTGATACCTATGTTTGGCATGAAAGAATTCTCACAATTCTCACTGAACATAGCAAAGAGAATTAGTAATAGTAGTTCCCTAGGCTCTAGTATTAAAGAATTTAAAATTTGCAAATAATTGTAATTTACCGATAGCAGTCAAAATGAAGTGACTATTTGACGTTGGGATGCAATAAACCTAGCTCTTTTCTAGACTAGTCCATGAGGAAGAGTAACAAGACTATATACAAATCATATATACACACGTAACTTGAAGGTAGCACAACACTGTGAGGCTAAGTGTGAGTGTACTTGGTTTGCCCACCACCTAAAAATTCATATACAAAAAGGTGTATTGCTAATGCTTGTTTAAGAGATAAAATGTATGAATCAAAAAACAACTTGATTGACAGATATAATTGAACAGGTAGCAAGTTAAAATGATGTGGGTTGGTCATACGACAGGTTTTAGTCACTGTATATTAAGAAACGTAGCATAGTATAGTGACTGTACGATAAGTTGGTGACCATCAGAAATAAAAAAAAGTATGGGAACGCCAGAAATAACATGAATTGATTATCTTAAACAAATTTCAGAGAAATAGTGGCAAGGAAAAAGGCCCAGAAGTAGATGAAGAGAAAAAGCCTAGTCCTACTCAAGACCATCATGCATGGTGAAGAGCTACTATTATCCAGCAGAACACGATAGATTTAGACCAGAGAAGATTGATCGCTTTACTGAGGCTGGTAAGCTTATATGAAAGAACACATTTGTACTCGCAAGCTTCAAAAAAATACACCAGACACGAAATAATCGGTACACTATGATTTGATGCTCGGAATATCAGCGGTTAGCTAACAAAGAAATAAAATTAGAAAACTACTAAAAGAAACATTGCGAGCAACAAATCGTGGTGTATTTATTATTCCAAGTCGTTCAGCCTTTTTCTTTATTGGTTTGCCATTCAGCAAATAAGATTACCAGCCTGAGTAAAGAAATCAATCTCTGGTCTAGAATGTGACTCTTTGTCACGCATGATGGTCTAGAGTAGAGCCAGCTTATGAACTTTTCGGCATCTATATTTTCTTCACCTACTTCTGGAACTCCTTCCTTACCATTATTTTGCTGCATTTTGTCAATTTGTATTATTTATGGCATTCCCGTTCTTTTTATTTGATATGGTCACCAATCCAACATATGATTACTAACCCTTTTGTTTAATTGTCTCTCACAATCACATTCTTTTTCAACTCATTATAAATTGCATCTTATCTTTCAAGCAAATACTAGTAATATACCTTTGCAATTATTTTCTCCTGTTCAACGTGTAAAATGCGGATGGCCCCGCGAGCAAATGCTCAACTCTAAGGCGGCCAGCTCGGGTTTGATTCTCGGCAACTTTAGACGGATTTTAAAACGTTTGCCAGTCACCACACATGTGGTAGTTGTTAACTTCAAACAAGGGAACTCTTTCTAATTTCAACGGACTAAGCTAGCCACCAACCCGACTTAAAAAGTAAAGAGGGCTCATAGAATGACAACTTTGTAATGTAAGAGGTAGAAGGCAAACATGTCAAATTATGTAAATACACACATTAAAATGGTCGAGCAGTAGTTACATATTTTTTCTTGGTATTACACAACGCATGATTTATTAACAATTAGTAAACCAAATGCTAGTTATGGGCAGGTCTAAGCATACCTTCGACACTGATGTGCATTACGTAACACACTTTTTGGCTACTTAAAGTAACATTACGTATTAAATTATCAGCTATAATTTACCAAGGGCAGTGATAATCACCCGCAATAATTTTGACAAATAACAATCCGCACTTGAGGGATATTATTTGTCAAAATTATAAGAATTTATCACTGGCCGCGGTGAATTCGGGAAGATAAGTTCTTAAATAAATAAATTTCTGACAAATTAATTTGACACTTCATTATAGGTAATAATATGTTGGTGGCACTGTAAGTCTATGTCAAATTCGAGATTATCAGGTTAAGTTTTGCGTCAGTTGTGACACAGACTGGCGCAAAACCTAACCTGCTAACCTCGAATTTGACTTAGATTTACAGTGCCACTAACTTGTCATAGGACACTACTAAATTTTAATTAGGTAGTTTCCATGGTGATTGAAAATCACCCTAGGGTCTTTTTCACTTCAAGTGTGATCTGATTGGTCAAATTGACTCACGTGATTAAAAATAATCAAATTGGATTGGTCTGCAATATATGTACCTACGAACTTATCCATATAATTCTGAGGAATGCTTACCTATTTCCAATATCATTACGATGATGCAGAATACTTCCTCCACAAGTGCTTAATGGAATTACGATTAGGCAATTGAGCATGTAATGATAACACAGCAATACCTTCTTAGAGAGCTGCAGAATCTATCCAAGTTACACAGCAAATTGACAAAAAGCACCAGGAACTATTTCGATATCTCAGACCACCCATAAACCCACTTACCAAAATGAGATTAGTTTGACCACTAAGGAAAATGAATAATGATCATCAATCAGTTTACTTTGCAAATAAAAAGATTTATAAAATGAGACCAAAGCGTTATACTCTCCCACCCCCATATTCACACCGAATCTGCTCAGCTGATATGACCTCGCCTTCACTGTACAAAGGCTTCTCAATTTCTCTATTGTAGTAGCAAAATCTGAACGGATATTTAGAGCCATCCATTACTAATGGTTTGGCCATTAACAGTACATTGTGTGCTTCCCAGAATTGCTTCTTTAAATAACTAACAGTACTTACTGGATTTTGTAAGCCTGGATTATGTCATACAATCTTGCACAGCAAGTTGCTATGGATTACGATCTGTTTTATTCACTAGTGAATAAGGTAACATTATATCCACCCTCATCATTATAGTTATTTATTGTATAAGTGTTTTATCCACGCAAGAATGTTTAAACGCGAGAACGCAGTTTGAGTGTTTAATTTTCTTAAGTGGATAAAACGCAACTAAAACACGAATGCAATACAACGTTTTATCCAACAACTCAAAAAATATCTAAAAAAACATACGTTTTGTATTGACAGCCATGAAAAATCATAGTGACAATTTGGCAAGTACCAAAAGATCAAATGTTATACGATTGGCAGTACTGCAGTGTATTGTCAGTCTATGCCAAATTCGAGAGGTTAATAGGTTAAGTTTTGTTTGTTATTTGACACAGATTGACGCAAAACTTAACCTACAAATTTAGAATTTAGCATAGCTTGGCAGTGCTATCAACAATGCAGTAGTAAGTGACATTGTTTTATCCCACTAGTGGACTAAAGTAATTTCATTATTTCACTAGTGGATAAAGTGGTACTTTAGACGGTTCATAAGTGTGGATAAAACTTCAATTATAAGGGGATTGTGGATAAAAATATTATTTTACCATGGATATTTAAATACATAAAGCACAACTTTACAAGTAGGTGTTGGAAATATTATGTTACATTACAAGGCATGAAAGTGATACTTTGCAGATGAGGAGGCTTCAAAGCCTCCGAGTCAAGCATAGACACCTCCATGCTATGTAATATATTACATCTTTTCAAAAATCTCTCTTTAAAAATAGAATTCTATCGCATCAAGGCACATGGTGAAGGTGACCGGTCACCTAGATAAAGTAAACAAAAAATGTCTAGTCTTGCAAAAATCTCAAAAGTGACTAGTCTTACAAAGTGACACTTTCAAGATCAAACTGAGTCTTGACATAGCTCGCTTTCTTGACGATTTCAGGGAAAATATATATCCCTACACCATTTTGATGTGTGTATACTAATAATCTGCACTTTTGGTATTGCAAAACGTTTATTAATAAATCCAATAGTCAAATTTATAAAAATTCATGGTAAGCCAAGATCTTGAGTAAAATAAATGGAAGAGTTGTATATACCTTTTTAAACTGGAACGGGAAAAAATTAGTGACAATACTAATGATTGCACAACAAATTATGCAATAAAAATAAATGCATACCTACCTAATAGTGATGTATAGCAGTAATAAATTGATTTAACTTTATAAATTCACTTACATGTTTTCTTAAACCACCATTACTACTTTAACAGCCAGTCTTATAAAGACCACTAATCTGAGGTTAACTTTAATTCCTTGTTAAAATAAACAAAAGCGCATCAAAATTTGTTTACTAGTGAATAAACTGTCATAATCACTAATGTTTTGATGGGCTTTTGTTTGTTTTAACAACAAACTAAAGTTAACCTCTGACCGTAAAGCTAATAAATTTATTAATTACTATAGAATACCAGTAGATTAGGTACTTAATACAATAAACATAATTACAGTTGTGATACCTTTATATTGTTATGCAGGTACATCAATTCACAAATTCATGAACAAATGAACTAATGATTTTACGAGAGGTGTTTACAATAAAAATAAGTATATAATTAATTATAAAGTAAATAAATGAGTTTATAAATTCACTTAATTTTTTTAAAACTACTACTACATTAAAGCTAATAAAGTTATATCTACTACAACACCACTAATTGTCGAAAACAATACAATTCGGATGCCCTTAATACTGCTTAGAAATAAATCATCACTTGAAAGTTAAAACTATAAAAAAATGGACACCCGGAATGCTAGTACGTCTTTAAAAAAATAATTAATAATTTTTCATAAATAAAACTGAAATAAATGTTTTAAGTTAAATTTAGTTAAGTTGTAGCAAATTTTAAAGCTCAAGCATAAACCAACTTTGTTCAACAGGCATATCGTAATGATAGGTACCTACCTACCATTATGGACAACTGCGGTCAAGCTTGCATTGAAGGTATTTTGTAATCTCATTATTCACATAGGTATAGTCCTACTCATCAAACATTAATCGTTTGAATGCAGACTATTAGTGCAACATCAGTCATGTATTAACAGGACTGATAAAACTGTCGTGTATAATCCATTCTTTTTCGAGAAGACTTCTCAAAGTGTTTGTTACAAGTGGTAATAAGCTTATTACACAAGCTGAATCTCATACCAAAATCAACAGCAAGATTATTAGTATTTTGCTTCATACCTGAAGACAATACAAAATTCTTGAAAAATGCATTATGTTCCACTGTCTTCTTAAGTACCTCTTCACCGGATGGACGTATGAGGCAGTCATATCCAAACTGTACGTAATGCTCGAAAAGATCTCCTGAAGAGTTTTCCTTTTGGCTTGCCAAGTGTTGGAGGTAATGCTTCTGTGATTCTGTTAGATCAAACCGTTTTATATATTCAACTGCTTGATGCAAAAGTGATGTCAGAAAAAAGAAGTCTAATTTTTTCTGATAATCGCTATAATCGTTGTACTCTTGAGCTTGTCGATGGATTAAAAATAGATTGAGATCTACATCATCGTATTCCTTGCGATAGCTAATGTTTGGTACGCATACAGTTTCGTTTTCTGTATACCACCACTTCTCAATGTCGTCCAGCCTCACAGCATTTTCATTTATTTTAAAGATTTTTTTACTCCTAGACCTTAAAATTAAAATGTAGCTAAAAAATAACCTGAGTTGGTTGCTTACCGATCAGTCCAACTACGTGCTGTATTTCTAGGGGTATTTATAATACACATGTATGAAGTTGGGGACCACACGGAAGGAGGAACTCTGGCGCTTTGATCAGTAGTACTCATCCTCTGTGCACCGTGACTTGGAAAAGGTGTATCATTATGCGAGAAGCAGGTAGTGGGACACCTATCCTACAAGTTCAACAAATGTTGTGGTAATAGACGATAACAGTTTCTTTATCGCAAAGTAGACTAGTATTATTTAGATAAGAGCCTGGCACGCAACACGTTCAGACGGGTCAAACTTGCTGACTTAGAGAAGTCCGGACAGCTCTATCGGTGGTGTGCGTAAGGTGTGGTCTTTTGTTTTTCCGATCACGCATGGCCTGGTTGCATGACAGGCTCGTCTCCAAGTCATAAATTACTACAAACCATTTCGAAAGATGGTATAGAATGGGGCCTTTTTATGATTGGTCTCATTGCTGGTTGATCATTCCGAATCATCTCTGGGATATTAAACATGCTGTCTGTACATCTAGAAATGGATATAATTTGAAATTTAAATTCCCCGAAGTGTCATTCAAATCTAACCTTTACATATTTCTCACATTTTAAAGTGTATGAGGGAAATCAACAGGTAAGGGTAAGTGTGGATATATTTTTCATGCAGTATGCGCCTATAATTATTTACATTTCCATTAAGAATAAAATAAAAATTAAATAACCCTTACCTGCCACGTTTATACATCACTGATGCTATGCAAGTGACGGAATACGGAAATTGATTCACATTAACGGTTTTTAGAAAATTTGAATTCGTTTGTTTATTTCCGCAATTTTTATTCCCGCACAAAAGAATTACCCTAGTTTCAAATCTTTAAACAGCGCTCTCTGTTGATTGTTTCTATAAGGTACGGCAAGTAAAAAAGCCGCCATTTTACTACATAGCCGTTTTATCTAAGTACAGCATTTAATAGTATATTGTGTGTCAGACAGAACCACTTTTAATCCGAATAATACATACTATTGTTTCTGCAATTAAGAAAAGTACAAAATACTCAAAATTTTAAATGACTGACAGCTTTTGACTTTTCTAATTTCAAAATCATTAAGACAACTACATCCATAGCTGACCTAGTGAAACTCACTTTTAGTTCATAGGAAGTAATAGCTATTTATGTTGCAAGTACGAAATTAAGGAAATCTTTTGGACGAGCCGAAGTTTATGGCCAAGCGAGGCACATTAAATAAGATAAGGCGAGTCTAAAAGTCCGCTTTCGTGCGAGTTACATACATAATTTTTTATTCTACTGCTTTGGAAGATTTTTTTTGCTAATTATAAAATGACAGTTTAATCTAGAAAGTGGGAAAAAGTCGAGTAAGTTATGATCATACCGCAAAATGGAAGTGTCTATTTTAATTTCGACGAATATAAATGGTTTTTGTTGCTATGGCTATTACTGCCGAAAAGTAAAAGTTACTGGTATAAAAAAGTGGCAGCCGTATTCATAGTCGTTCGCCAACGGTTCGCCGGCGAGTCGCCAGAGTTTCGTTATGAATAGTATGTTGGCGGCACTGTACGTCTATGTCAAATTCGAGGTTAGCAGGTTAGATTTTGTGTCAATTTCTGTCAAAACTGACGGAAAACCTAACCTGATAACCTCGAATTTGATATAGACGTACAGTGCCGCCAACATACTATTCATAACGAAACTCCGGCGACTCGCCGGCGAACCGCTGGCGAACGACTATGAATACGGCTGTGAGAGTTTTTAGCCGCTAAACGCTGTCGAAATTGATAGCTTTTCGATACAGTAGAACAAAAATCTGGTGTGATACACGCACACAACTTCCTTTTACAGTGATCTTATAATTAGCCAAAAATTTTATTTTAAATGTTTTAAGCATTTGTCAAAAATTTTCAAAAATTACAAATTCTGCAAAAGCGGTACAAAATAGAGCGTTAGTTAAAGAGACAAATTTTCTCTAGAATTTTAAGCTAATTTCAAAAATGTAATAATATACCGGGTGTTCTATTTCAAATAAGAGTTAATAAAAAAAATAGACAAAAAATAAAAGAAACCCATTCTAGAAGTATTTAACTGGAAAATCACCTATCTCACATCAATACACATTCAAAATATAATAAAAATGTAAAGTTTAAAAAAAATCGTTAGAGCAGTTTTTGCAAAAAATCGAAAAAACTGAAAAATCACAAGAGTAAACACCTACTTCCGGTTATGCGATTTTCTTCAAAAGCTTGCTGTCGTATCTACATAGTACACAAAACTTATATATGAAGTTTCAAAGCCATACCTCTTTCCGTTTTTGAGATATTCTGTTCACAGACAGACACACACACAGACAGACAGACAGACACACATACAGACAGACAGACCAATGAAAAAAATATGTTTTTTGGGATCAGGGATCACTCTAAAACGTGAAGATCCGTTGAAAACTCAATTTCGAATTTTTGGGGTGAATCCAATACTTCCTTTATAGTAAAAGGAAGTAAAAATAGTATATCATGTTATTAGGAGTAAAAGTGGTACTTTGTGTGGCGAGATCTGATACGTTGATAAGTCGCACAGACACGAGGCACACAAAAGTTACTTTTACTCCTAATAGCGTATGCTATTTTATTTTCGAACGCCCGAACTAATATAAATAAATATACAGGGCTTTTCTTAAAATGCACAGAACAAATATAAGGGCGTTATTCTACAGCAAAAAAGTAAGGAAAAAACTCTAATAAACAATGTCCTAAAATTATTCTTTTCAAAGATATAGTTGAGCAAAAAATTAAAGATAGCCAATCGATTTTAAAACGATTAGATTTAGTAGGTTAGTGTTTTGTTTTCATTATCTGTTTGTTTTACTTATAACTAGACTTAGGATTTGTATGCATTTGCATGTTTTTCTTCCATTTACCAAACATATGCGAAGTGACATTTCTAAGTTTTTTAATTACACGTGAACCACATACATAAGCCGGGGTCGGTAGCTCAGTGGTAAGCATCCTGACTACTGATCTAAGGGTCGCGAGTTCGATTCCCGGTCCCGGTAGGGTTTTCAAAAATAAAAAAATGCAGATGAAAGCTTCTACAGAATGCCATCATTCGGAAGTGATGTAAAGCCGTGGGTCCCATGTTACTACGATGTGTAGCATGTAAAAGATCCCTTGCTAGGGTTGGAACTCCTTAGTCTCGGCAAAATTCTAAGTAGGACTTTGACCATATGACCAAAGCAGTCGGTGTCTAAGGTACATAGTACTCTGCATGCCTAGACCTTGTCCATTAACAAACAAACAAACAACAAACAACCACATACATAAATTTTAAAGTGCATATAAATGCATATTTTGGTATTTTTTATATGCATGCATGTTTTCAGTGTTTTAAGCCAGAACTACAAATTATTCCTGTTTTTTATTAATTCTAATACATTCACATGTTCAAATACTCGCTAAAGAAGAATTTTGAATATACCTGACTGCAAATTCTGTTCTTTAAGAACACAACTCAAATACCATTGCCTCCAGAGCCTATACTAACACGTTGGGGTACTTGGATTCATGCAGCAGAATATTATGCCCAAAATTTCGAAACTATAAAAACTGTGCTCAATAAATTTGATAAAAACGACGTCATATGTATCGAAAATGCACAAAAAAAGCAGTTGCTGTAAAGGAAATTCGCGACGAATTGCTATTTATTCTATCCAATTTTGCATGTTGAGGTAAAACAATTACTAAATTAGAAACTCAAGGATGTTCAATTGAAGACTGCATCGAATTAATTAATGAAACAGACATTTTGACTAATAAGGTGCGTGAACCAAAAGCATTAGGTAAGTATCAAGCAAAAACTTGAAAACGTTTTAGAAAAAAATACGGGTTTTCACTTAATAAAAAAAAAATAATTTGTTACTTGGGCAGGGTGAAATTGGTAACGAATTAAAACATTACACATTAACAGAAATGAATAATTTTAAGTACGCCCCGGTACCGTCCTGCGATGTGGAAAGGAGCTTTTCTAAATATAAAAACATATTTACCGACAAACGACACAAATTCATATTTGAAAATTTAAAAATGTATTTAATTGTTAACGTTAATTGTAGTTCGTAAGTCTGATTTTTTAATTATTTATTTGGAGTGAAATAGATTAAGTATTAAGTACGTATGTATTTTGTATATTAACCCGTTTTACTTGTGTTTTGTATTTATTCTAAATAAAAAAAAATTACTAGTATATTTTATTGTTCAATCTGAAATTTTCATGCATATTTCTGCTTAAAATTAACTATAGCTGCATATACTCTAACATTTTAAGAGCATATTTAAATGCATATTTCCGTGATTTTAGAGGGCATATGTACAGTCATGTGCAAATAAATCTGGGACAGTGTTTTTTCCACATGCAGGTTGAATAAAGGATTGAAGAATATCTTCATGGATTTCCTCTTATCAGAAAGAGTTATCGATTTCATTATCTGTTAAAGTTTAATGTAACTCTTTCTGATAACAGGAAATGCATGGGGATATTCTTCAATTCCTAACTGAACCTACATATGAAAAAAACATTGTCCCAGATTTATTTGAACACGACTGTACATGCATATTTTGCGATTTTTAAATGCATACAAATCCTAAGTCTACTTATAACTGTCAGAATTATTATGTGTGACTCAGAAGAATGAGATTACTTCGAACAATTTACCTTGTTTGTCAAGTCACATAGGTTGTCACTTTTGTGGTTAAAGTTGTACTTTAACTTTTCATTTCAGAAGCATAAAATAGGATTTTTTCTATTTATGTCACTCACTACTGCATTGTTGGTAGCACTGTCAAGCTATGTCAAATTCGAGATCTGCAGGTTAAGTTTTGCGTCTTCTTCTTCAAGTGCCATCTTCATTCTGAAAGCGATCATCAAGGTAATTTGAATCTTTAATGCCGCTGATCTGAAAAGTTGGTTGTTGAAGCAGTTATAACAATCGCTGAGATTCTACAGCCACGAATGTCTTCTTCTTCCTGTTTCTATACTTCTTTTTCCCATGATCTTTCCCTTATAATGAGCTGTAGTATGTGATATTTTTCTTCTCTCATGATGTGTCCCAGGTACTGAATCTTTCTTTTTTTATAGTTAGTATAACCTCCTTTTCTTTTTTCATCCGTGCTAGGACCGTGATGTTTGTTATTCTTTTCACCCATGATATTCTCAAGATCTTTCAGTACATCCGTAATTCGAAACTCTCAATCCTCTTAATGTCTATTTTTTTGATCGTCCATGTTTCCATTCCATAATAGAGTACTGGCAGTATTTATAGTATCTCATTATTCTTACTTTCATCTCTAGACTTAAGTCTCGGCCACATAGCGTTTTTTTTTCATTTTAATGAATGTACTTCTAGCTTTTTCTATTCTTATTCTTATTTGGACAGAGCTATCGTTGTTCTCGTTTACGCATCTTCCTAGATAATTATACTTATTGTCGTACCCTTTTCACTGCCTGATGGTGGATATATAAGTTTTCGTTTATATTGCAATGATTTTGTTATTAACATGAACTTTGTTTTCTTTATATTCATTGACAGTCCGTATTCCTCGCTGATTTCTCCTACTTTATTTAGTAAGGTTTGTAGGTCTTTGAGAGTTTCCCCCAATAGAACCGTGTCATCAGCGTATTTTAAGTTTTACGTCAATTTGTGTCAAATAACAAACAAAAACTAACCTACTAACCTCGAATGTGACATAGACTGACAATACACATTAATACTGCCAAATGTATAACCGAACCACAGGCGACTCTTTCCAAATTGTCACTATGACTTTTCACAGCTGTCAATACAAAATTTGTTTTTTAAAATATTTATTGATTGATGAAATTATAAGAATTGAATAAAATTTTGTATTGATGATGATGTTGTCCAGACCGAAACGATCACGGTGGAATTGCCAAAACGGCTTGATTGTCGTTGTCTTGTCTTGAGTGTGCTCTAAGGTGGCTATTGTACCCTAGCTTGTTGGTGAAAGATCTGTTACACTGGTCACAATAAAGTTTATTTCTTTCATTATATATGTAAATTCTTATTTGATTTAGTCGATCTTTTCGTTCTCTATGCTTGGTGTCTTCTTCCTCTAGACGACGTTCTTCTACATCTCTAATTTTATTGTGCAGGTATGTTCGGAATTGCTTTCTTTCAGCTGCTTTCCTCTCCTAGTTGCTTATGGATATGTTACATTGTGTCATAATGCCTCTTGATGTTATGCTTGTATCTCAGTGTTTGCCCTCCCGACGTACGGTTACCATAGAGCATTTGACGACATGTCCACACCATCTCAACTGCCCATGCATGAGCATTGATTCAATACTGAGGATGTCTGATCTTCTTAAAATCTCAGTATTTGTAACGTGTTGCTGCCATTTTATTTTTAGAATATTTCTTAAGCATCTTAAATGGAATTGCTCAAGTTTCTTTATACCTATGCTTTTTGTATGGGCACCATCTGTCTGAGCTATATAGTAGCGTAGGAATAACAACAGCCTTGTAGATAGAAATCTTGATTTTGAATTATACATCGTTGTGTTTAAAGAGGTTGTGATGCAATTTACCGAAGACCGCAGCAGTATTTCCTATACTGATGGAGTCAGCTGTTGATAGTTGTTGTCCTGTTTCATGACTTCCGTCTTCATGCAATTTATTTTCAGTCCAAACCTTGAGCATGCATTTGCAAGCCTGGTTACGCATTCCTGTAGACCAGTGGTTCCCAAACTTATTTGGCTTACCGCCCCCTTTTCAGAAAAAAAAATACTCAGCGCCCCCTGGAAATCTACATTCTTTAACCGAACAAACAGAAAGATATTGTAGTGGTAGCTTCTTGAGACTGATAATTATCTATAAGAGTATTTCTAGGTAGGAAATTATTTTGAAAGAATAAATTAATTAGCAATTAAAAAGTACAAGGGGAGATTTATATATTAAAAATACAACATAAATATTTGAGAATTGTTTAATGAATGATACATTAGATACAGTTACTCTTAAATTGCGAATAGTTTATTAAAAAGATTCGAGCATATAAGTTGATTTAGTTGGGATAGTTGTTTGGTAACATCAGAGCTTAGATATTAATTTGTGTTAACTGACAATCGGAATAATTAAAGTGAAAGCCAAACTCAAATAATTATCTGAAAAAGTCCATTATGAAATGTTGTAATAAAATATCATATATAAATTTGGTATAAATTATTATTATTATTGCTAGAGAAAATGATATTTTTACAAATAACCTTTTTTTTGTATTTGTAACCTGTATTTTGAGTAAAAGCAAATTTGAATAATAAAAACCCTTTATTACAATGGTATTTACCTTCTGGATGGTGTATTAGATGTGATATAGTAAAATTAAAGAAACGGAGAATAAACGTATTTTAATAAACAGACTGAATAAATAAAGTAACAAATGGTATGAAAAAGAATAAAAACATTTAATAATAGTAAATAGTGTTTATGGGATAAATAAATCTGTAACTTGCATTTTGTGTTTATTTGGAAAATAATATTACACTATATTACACAGATGAAATATGTACAAACGGTTTTTCTAAATCGTCTTATCTTCTCTTCCTTCTTTAAGCTTTCACCGCCCCCTTATTTTTATGCACCGCCCCCCAAATGCACCCGAGGCTACTATCGCCCCCCTGGATCGTTCCAGCGCCCCCCAAGGGGCGGTATCGCCAACTTTGGGAATCAATGCTGTAGACCCTAACGCGAGTCTGCAACCAGGCACACGTCATCAGCGAATAAAATTTAGTCAGTTCCAACAAGCTGGGTTTTGCTAGCTGCTCTCAGCCTTTGTAGGTTAAATAGGCTTCCTTCATAGGGATACATGATGTGTATTGCATCGAACATGCTTTTCAGGACCTCGCGTATAGTCATGGCAAATTACAGTGCAAAAAGAATTGGTGCAAGAACACAACCTTCTTTTACACCAGTAGTAACAGGGAATTCGCCTGTGTGGTCTCCATCAAAGCATACTTGGCATTTCATGCCATCATGGAACTGTCTTACCATGGATATATATTTTGAGGTGCAGCCTACTTTTTTAAGAATTATCCATAAAGCTTCTCGAGGTATATGATCAAAAGCTTTTTCCAGGTCCACACAGCAGAGATAAAGTAACTGGTTTTGCTTTCTGCTCTTTTCTTGTAAGTGTCGTATGGTGAAAATGGCATCAACAGTCCCTCGGCTAGGACGGAATCCACAGTGCGTTTCAGAAAGAATTTTCTCAGCTGCTGGTTGTAGACGGTTGAGTAAAACTCGTGCTAGTATTTTTCCTGCAGTGGTCAGTACAGAAATACCTCTGTATGAGTTTCAAGCTGGGCAACTACCCTTTCCTTTGTAGACTAGTCCAAGAGCCAGCAACGGATTTCTTACAGTATTTTTAACCAGTCTGTAACTGTTATGGAAGGTCCCTTTGAATATACTGAGAAGGGAGCCCGTAGTCTGGCAAGCCTGCGGTGGTGGTTTTAGCCCCCTTGCGTCCTTGAAAGGCGAAAAAAAACCTAGGATTTATATATGTTGGTAACACTGTAAGTATATGTCAAATTCGAGGTTAGCAGGTTAGCTTTTGCATCAGTGTGTGTCAAAACTGACGGAAAACCTAACCTAGTAACCTCGAATTTGACAGACTTAACAGTGCCACCAACTTATTATTCACAAGTTTGAATTTCCACAGCCCGCTGAAGAGCAGTTCTTTTGAATCTCTCGATATTTTACAGTAAATGATTAAGTTTATTATGCAACTTCATGTGAATCTGGGGTAAACTTACCACCCGTGAAAGCGTCTGTCAATCTTTTCACTTAGGTACATAAGATATGATTATCTTTAACATAGCAAAGAACCAGACTTTTATTATACTTTTTTGTTATTATTTTTTTCCACCCTTCAAGAACGCAAGGGGAGTCAAAACCACCACCACAGGCTTGCCAGACTTCGGGTTTCCTTCTCAGTATATTCAAAGGAACCTTCCATAACAGTTACACGCTTGTTAAAAATACTGTAAGCAAACCCGTTGCTGGCTCTTGGACTACGTGCCAGGTTTTAGATCTGGGATGCATCCAGGTGGTTTTATATTTATTTTTCAGCCGGAACAGGGTGTTGATGATGGTAAGGCCATATTGAGAACAAAGTGCCAGTAGCCTTGTACCATTGTCATTTTGATTTCCCGAACCATGTCTACCAATTACTTCTGGCCATGCTTCAAAATCGGTTCCAACCCGAGCATTAAAATCGCCCAGGGGAATGATTTTATCCGAGCTAGGAATTTGAGACAGTACACTGTTTAGCTGCTCATAGAATTGGTCCTTAGCATCTTCAGTATTGTTCATAGTTGGTGCGTAGGCACTGATCGATAACTCTTCTTGGATAGTGGAATTCTTAGGGTCATTAGTCTATCAGAAACACCCATAGGTAGAGTCTCAAGCTCCTTCACGAGGCAAGTTTTTATAGCAAAACTCACACCATTTAGCCTTGTATCTAAGGTTGCCATACGTCCCGGTTTTCCGGGATTGTTCGTTTTTTTTTGTGGTTTTTTCCCAATGTCCCGAAAAAAGACATCGGGACAGTAATTTGTCTCGCTTTCTAAACTCTACTTACCAAATATAAATTTTACTCAAGTTTATTCACAAATTGATAATTTCATTTACGGTGATAACTTGTAACATAACTTGTAGCTGTGAATTATAAATTTACTACAACTCACTATTTAAAGTCTTAAAGTGGCAACGCAGCGCCGTCCATGTTTAACAATATAGGACTGATGTTATTTTTAGATTATGTGAATATGTACTGTGTATTCCACAGAGCAATACCTAATTCCTTCTCTATTTTCTATTCCTTCCCATAATGCCAACGTTGAGCGAATATTTTCGCTAATGGTTATCCAATGGACAGATGAATGAAATCGTCTACAACCATTAACGATGGAGGCTATACTTCAAAATCTTCTGAAAAGTACAAGTGGTATAATAATAATAATACCAAAGAATAAAAATATTACCAACTTGTGTATTTTGACAGTTCTCAAATTATTGTTTTTATCTTTTTATTATCTTCTAAAAGTTTATATTAAGTTGAGAGTTACATACTTTGTTTTGTTTCTTAATTTGGTACTTATAAAAAAAAAGTTCATTTTATTTTTGTAACTATTTACTGAACTCCTAGTGTATGAAAAATAAATAAAATATATTTTAAATCATTCGTCTCTTTTCTATTAAGTATAAAATTATAACAATTGAAAGTTTTATGGAGGGAGGGGGAAGGGTTACTAAGAGTCTCGGTTTGGAGTTTTAGAAATACGGCAACCCTACGTGTAGCTTCATTTGGGCGTCCAATCCAGAAAAACGTGTAGCCTCCAAGATTTTCTGTAAGCTGACCTTGCTCTGCTAGCCTCATTTCACTCAGTGCTGCTATATCTATCCGGTATCTAGCCAGTTCTCGGGCAACAATTGCAGTTTTTCTTTCTGGACATATGTTACCGGGATTGTCTTGCAATGTGCGGACGTTCCATGCTGCAATTTGAAATTCTTTGAAAGTTTGCAAATTATATTTCTGATTTCGACCACTTATTTGTTTATACATGAGCGACCGTGGTTTGCCGTTCATTGGGAGGTAGAGGTAAGCATTTGTTTAGGGCACCTTTTCTAGCCCCCTCCCCTGGTTGGGGAAAGCAGTGCCTCCCTAAATAGGGCTGCTTTGTGGCTGTAGGTGCTGCCGAAAGCACACCTTTACCTCTGACTAGGTATAATAATAATAATAATAATAATAATAATATTGGTTTATTTAGAACATTACATATTTTTTATAATAAAAGTATAAAAATAATGTATTATTGTCTTAATCTAATATCTATAGATAAAACATAAAATTAAACGTTAAAGAATAAACAAACACCAAACCGTTAAAGCAAAGCTTATGTGCGGCTTTTGGTTATTAATACTTAAAACAATGGTAACTATTCTATTAAGTTGATATATCTTAATTCTAAAGTTAGTTTACTTATGTGCTAAATGTAGGAACTAATTAATTGCACTTGATATGGTTATAATAACTTCTTGAACAAGTGATTATACCAGTTTATGAAATTAAAATTATTTTTCAAGACAAGCGCATAAGAAATCATTATCGATTTGTGTTATAGATTTCCTTAGTTTAGCCTTAAAAGTTAACAAATTTGTACTATTCCTAATATCTTTTGGTATCAGATTAAAAATTCTAGGACCTAAGAAATACGGTGATCTTTGACCTATCTTTTTATTTGTTCTATTTAATGTTTTTTCTTCATTTATTCTGCTTTTGGTGTTATAACTATGATTTATTTCCTGCAATTTATCTCTGTTTTTATATTGATGTGAGGCAAGGTTTTTGATATATAACTTTTTAATGCTGTATAACTTGGTTACTCCATATAAGAGGTCTGTCGTATATAGTCTGTTTTTTTGCTTTATGATTCAGAGCAGGTTTTGCTTTTGCATTTTTGTAACAGTGCAGGTAGTTGGTTACAAAGAAAAAACACTAGTAATGTCAAAAACTTATTACAACTGTCAATGAGTTATCTTATAAGCACTATTATGCATAATGAAAGCTAAAATGACTGAACCATTGACATTAAATATGGTATTGCCATGCTGTTTGGTATTGCTTTATTTTAAGAACGTTTATTTAAACATGGTTATTATCTAACTGTACAGAAACGTCATAAAATTGCTAGACATCGATTTATCTTATATGTTCTAATGTAAAAACATATTATTAACAACTTGCTGATGATTTTTGTTTGCAGATGTGTGTTGTAGAAGTTATTACTTATGCTAAATATATAACAAGGATTAACTGTTTTTCAACATTGCCTAAAACTGTCACCGTTTATACACTTATGATAGTCCCTGTCATTATTGTCCGTGTCCAATAGTGAGTACACCCTGGTAAAAATCCTGATGTACATAATGCATGCAAAATAGTATATCCCTTTCCCTCTGCCTTAACTTTAAATGGATTACTTTTCAAGTCTGTGTTGTGGGTCCGCCTACGCACACTGGTTCCATTGTGTTATCCAAAAACAGGAATATACATTTTTCACTAGAATTTCGAAATTGTAAATATTTCTTTAAAAAAGCAATCATCGCCGAAATTACATGATTCTTCTCACACAACAATTTTCTTCCATTTACAATTTTATATTTATAGTCCATTTACTTGACATCTGCACTGTCAGTGTCAAATAAAAAAAAATGTCTTGACTATACCTCAAAAATAATGTGTTTTTATTAGACTGTACAGTAATTTAATTGTTAAAATCATATATAAACCGTTCAATAGTTATTTGCCAAGTAGGTAGACATGGAATTTTGTTTTTATGTTTAATAAAACTAAAACTCCCTAGAAACTCTTTCTGACACTTTGTCAGAAGCAGCTGTTATGTACAGGAGGCTCACGAAAGTGTCTAATTTGACATTTTGAGGTTAAACATGCAATATATGTTGCCAGTCCTTTCATACTTTGTTTGCCACTAGGCATAATATGTATGGACATCGCCGTCATGGATATCTATCTGTCAAACAAATTGTAGTACTAAAGTAAATATGCCAAAAGTCATTAAAGGTGACACAAAACTACAAATTACAAAGGCTTACAGGCATTATAAAGCTGACAGGCCCGACCTCAGTGAAACTGAAATCTTTGCTCGGCTTAGTGACTTTTGGGATGCAAGTATTTATGCATAAAACTTAATTGTTGCTTTAATTTTCGGCTTTGTACTGTTTTAGATATCTGAAAGAACTATTAGAAATATTATGGGGCGGAACAATTTTGAAATTAAACCTTTTGGCCCACGACCTAAAAATGATACATACTATTTGCAACATACGCACTGAAGAAGTAGTTAACAATGCGAGACAAATTGTGCAAGAACAACCACACGTATCTGTTCGCCATTTAGGACAGCAATTAAATGTTTCATATTCAACATCTCATAAGATATTAAGAAGCAATTTGCATTATTTTCCTTACCGGTTGCAAGTGTATCAGAAACTGCTGCCAAACGATCCTCCGGTTAGATTGGAATTTTGTAACTGTTTTATCAATAATTTAGGAAATAACGATAATGCGTTTGAGAAAACTTTCTTTACTGATGAGGCATACTTCTATTTATCTGGCTATATTAATTCACAAAGTATGAGGATGTGGAGCGCTGAGAATCCCAATTTTTATGTTGAAGAACCGCTTCACCCACAAAAAAACGGGGTTTGGGCTGCAATTAGTAAAAGAAGAGTTATAGGTCCTATATTTTTTGAAGGTAATTGAGTGCAGCAAAACGATTAAATTTTATTTTAATAGTTCAAATTTTAGGTTTTCTAAATGCACAACCATTTCATACTGAAATTTTGTCGCCGTTTTTTTGAAGAGTTACGTGACAATGAATTACAAACGGGTTACATACTTTCAATAAGATGGGGCATAAATTTACTTAAAGAGTTTTACAAAAACAGAGTTATTAGTCAAAACATGTCTACAGTGTGGCCCCCGAGGTCTTGTAACTTAACTCCCTGTGATTTTCTTCTGTGGCCATATTTAAAAAAAATCCATTCTTCAACTTCCACTGGACAATATTCAGCAGCTTTAACAAAGAAGTAGGTAATGGAAAAAATGAAGAAATCAATAATAATGGCGTAATATTAAGATTTGAGAATAGAACGAGTTAAGGAGTTTACTTTCTTAGGAACATTAATCTCTGAAAACTTAAATTACACACAAGGAATGAAATCAAGGTTAATAAAAGCATCGAGATGTCCGGGCGCGTTAAATAGTATAATGTCCTTAAGACAAATGTCGCGAAATGCAAAACTACGACTTATAAGACAGTAATTCGACCCACGGCTACGTACGCATGTGAAACATGGAAGATGAATGTGGCAGACCAAGATACGATAAGTAGGTGGGAGAGAAAAATGCTGAGGAAAATATTTGGAGGGACTCGGACGGATGATGGTTGGAGAAGACTTACAAACGAAGAGGTACAAAAGAAGTATGGAGAGCCAAATATAGTAGACTTCATTAAAGCTCAAAGGTTAAGATGGTTTGGGCATATATGGAGAATGCCAGATGGGAGAGCTACTAAGATAGTATTGGAAGGCAGAGCGCAAGAAACTAGAAGAAGAATCATGAATAAGGAACAATGGAGACAGATTGTTATGCAATGGGCGTAAAGTGGCTTGTAAAAGCTTTATTTATACTGAAAAAATACATAAATTGTAATATTTAAATATTTTTGTATACAATTTATAATTACAATAAAAAAACGACTTATATACCATTATTCCTACTCAACAAAGTATGAAACGTATTCAGAATCAGCAATTTGTCTTTCATGAAATTTATCTTAACCAACAATAAAAGTGGCACAAAATCCAAAACCAAATCTGGCAACCACGTTTTGTACATTAACATAAAATTATCATTTTGTATAAAATGAGCATAACCTAACTTTTGTTAATGACTGACAGCATATTTACAGGGTGAAATTCATCACCCTAACATGGCCTCCTATCTGGCAAATAACTATTGAACGGTTTATATCTAATATTTACTATATTGCTAGCGGCTATGAGTGGGAAACTCACCAAGGAAGTGAGACAGACAACCAACTCTTCAATGTATAACGGTGAGCTGTGCGCAAGCGCGGCGCTGTGGTCCGCGCGTTGCGAAAATGGTCAAGTTTAAAATTCGCTTCTAAAGGGGGAGTTCGAATTCCCACGCATGCGCACGAGACCCGTTATACTCTAAGTGAGACTATGTCGGCGCCGTAATGTTTTCTAGCGTTCCGAGGCCCTACTAGCAATATATGTGTATTATATATATGGTTAAAATGTAAAAAATAGCAATGGTGCCAACATAATGTCAGTTTAACAGTGCAGATGTCAAGTAAATGGACTATATATCCCATATTTTTTAATGCGTAGTATAATTTTGAATGACTCCCAGTTTAAATTAGTTCCTCTCTTGCACATCGCAATAAATTATACAAAGTAAAAAAATCCCAATTTTTCTTCTTAATATTCTCCCTGAAACTATACCTACCTAGTCCTCACAAGTTAGAAATTCCTTTTTCTTTTACATATTGTCATTCAGTTGTTGCTGGAGTTGTGATTTTGCTTCATTTAGAATAGGTATTAAATACAGTTGAATTCAAAATCTAGCATTATAAGAAATTGTTTTATATATTTTATATCTGTTTAATTCTTAATACTTACATCAAAGATTTGACCAACTCTTCCAATGATGGCCGTTTTACTTAAGTTGCCATTGATATCTTTTATAAGTATTAGTAAAACAGTGTTTTATAGCCTCTAGTTTTACTATTAATACTGCTTTTTCGTGGAATTTTATCAAGCTTTACCGAAGTGTCAACTTGACAAACCCGGGGACCTTGATCTTGACGTTAGGTATATTTTGTAGTAACTAAACTGTTGTACACTGCTAAAATAATATAAATGCAAGGAATGCTCTGAATTATAAAGCAAAAAAACAAACTATATGATTTTTATCATAGGTATAATATTTTAATAAATCACTTTTGGATAACTTCCAGATTTTTTAAATAAGTGTTTGCTGCAGAACCCCAAACAGTAATTCCATACTCCAAAATAGATTGTATTAGACTACAGTATATTCTTTCCAAGTTTTTTAAATCCAATATGGTTTTTAGGTTTTTGAATTTGTATAAGAGGCCTCTTAGTTTGCGAATTAACTTGTCAATATGTACATTGCATTTCATGTGTTTATCAATATGTACTCCTAAGTATTTTATAGAGTCAACTGGTTTCACAATGCTGGTGTATGCTGGTGACCACTCTCCTACAACCGCCTTTGTGCAGATATTTGGCTAGGTTTCAGTCTGATACACTTCCCCCGTTGCCATCTGCCCATCGCCAAAGGTCTTCTTTGCTTTAACGCTTGACAGATCCACTCTTTAGCCATCCAACTTCAGTCTTCTAATAGAACAAGGAATGCTACAATTGGTGAAGTCTTCAGGTGTAGTCCATGGCCATCATGTCTTTAGGTCTCGCATGATGCCCATTAAGCATTGGACACTGTAGTGAGACTGCTACTAATAGACAAAGAATTTGACTTCTTTATCCCCCTCAACCAGGTTTAGCCTGCCGACCAAGACAGTTTACCTGGGTATGGCCACTGCGTGTACAACAGTTACTTGGAGCCACTGGTGAGAGATTGTAGGTGATTTGAAGACCAGCAGCCAGCATCCACAGCACTGCTGTGTGGTCGATACTGCCTGAAAGTAACTACCTCTAAATACACCCACTACGAGCCCTAATTACTATATGTTCGGACACTTGCTTATTTAAAATAAATGCTTCAATCATTTCACAATACTTGTTTTTATTTAATCTTGGTCAAATATTTTTTAAAGGTACATTTGTATATCATTTATTATAATTATTTATGTAAGTGAAAATCTCTAGAAAAAAAATAGTATAGAATGCAAAACTAAACAGACAACTAAATGTTCGGACGCAAAGCAGTTTGCTGTGATTCAAACAAATGCCTGTCACTTGTTTTCAATATTATGTCACTGCAAGTGTCAAGTGAACAGTTCATGATTGAATTTGTGTAACATTAAGGTAAAATAATGGCACGGGGAATAGCAACACCTCTAAAGTTACGTGAAATAATTATTCGCGAATACACGTCTTCCAATGACTCCTCATCTAATGCTATGTTTAGATCGTCCACTTTCCACCGCTGTACATCACACCATTCGAGTAAATAATGAGACTAGAAAACCATGGTTTAGTCACCGTTCAGACGCCTCCGCATAACCACATATAACGGCACCGGAAACCAAAGCTCAACAGCACTATATCATCCGTGTATAGCAGACTGTCTAATGTAATGGGGATTAGATTGTTGTATCCTATTACTGTTTTTAGGTTTTTTTTTCTAGTGTTTTTAATTGCCCTGTTCATAAGTATAATAAAGATTAGAGGGCTGAGGCTGTCCCCTTGTTTAATGCCTCTTTCTATTCTGAACACTTCTGACTTTCCTCCATTGACTTACACCTTTCCTTTAATATTTTTATATAAAATACTGATTGTGTTAATTAGTTTCTTTGTTACCCCCAGGATTCCTAAGCATTTTGCTATTGGGTCCCTATCTATGGTATCAAATGTTGCTCTCATATCTACGAAGGCTATATATAAACTTTCTCCTATTTCCATGTTTTTGTCTATTATATGCCTTAATATAAATAAATTATCCACTGTTCCTCTATCTCCCTTATGTGCTGCCTGCTCTTCTTCTAGTTCTCTCTCCACTTGCTGTCTCAACTTACTTTCCGGTATGGTTGTGTAATTCTTATAAGCTACTGTGGACGAGCAAATAGGTCTGTAATTATCACAATTAGTAGCATCTCCTTTCTTGTATATGGGTAGTATATTATTTTCCCAGTCTTCCGGTATTCTCTGTATTTCATATCTCTCTGTATAATTTCCAAAGCCAGTCTATCCCTTTATTTCCTACCCATCTAATCAGTTCCGGATCAGTGTTGTCATCTCCATTAGCTTTCCCCATTTTTATTCTTCCCTATTAATCATATCATTTTCCTCTCCTTCGTCCACTTGGCATATCTCCCTTTCTTCACTCTCTTTTCCATGTTTTTAGTTCATCTGTCGTTGATGTCTGGAGTGCGCCATTCTCATCTCTAATTCCTTTATTGTCAATCTTCTTTTGCCCTTTAAGCCTTTTAATCGTAGTCCAAAATTTTCTGCTATCTAGTTTATATGCATAGTTAAGATCTTTTCCAAAGTCTTCCCAGCTGGTCTGTTTTGCTTCCTTGACTACTATCTTTACTTCATTTCTTCATTTTGTGTATTATTCCTTGTTTTTGATATCCTTAGTACATACATACATAATCCGTCCTCTTGTACCCTAGGGTGTCGAGCTGTCTTCTCCTTCTGTTGTTTGGTTTACCTTCCTCCCATTTACAATTTTTTTCCATTTCTTCCTATTTTTTGCCTTTTCTTTGGCTGCATTTCAATTTTCGCCTGCCTCTTTAAGGATCGCTTCAACCGAGCTGTTCCAAGTTCTTTCGGCCTTCCCCTTCAATTCTTTCCTATTGGTCTTGCTTCCCATATCTTCTTTGTTTGTCTCTCTTCACCATTCTTACTAGGTGTCCGAACCACATCAGTTTCTTGTCTTTGAGAATTTCTTCTACTAATTTCACCCCTAGTTCCTTCCTTATATCCACATTCCTTCTCCTTTCTATCATTCTTACTCCTAGCACTCTTCTAAGGATGCTTGCAATCTTCCTCGTTGTCTATCAGTTAAAATCCAGTTTTCTCCTCCATAAAGTAGTACAGGCAGGTACATGGATTTATATATTGATATCTTTGTGTTTTTAGTTATCTCCTTATGGTTGAGAAATTTATTCAGTAGTGCGTGATATATTCTATTAGCCGACTGGATTCTTTTATTTAATTCGTCTTCTATGTTCCCTTCGCTGTTAACTATGCTTCCCAAGTATTTTTACGTTTCCACTTGCTCTATACTTTCGCCTTCGATTGTAACTCTAACCTCTGTTTTGTTTTTACTGATTACCATAGTATTTGTTTTTTCCACGTTCAATTGAAGCTTTTGTGTCCCCAGTATTTCCGTCCATATTTTTAAGTTCTCCAGATTTTTCCCCGAGTTGGCCAACAGCACAATATCATCTGCAAAGGCATAGGTCTCCAGGTATACAGGTTGGAGATCCTTATATCCCACTACAAATTTCTCCATCCTCGTTTGGCACTCTTTAATTGCATCATCCATCGCACATATGAATAATAATGGACTAAGAACGTTCCCTTGTCTAATTCCCTCTGTTGTGGAGAACTTCCTCGATAGCCTGTTGCATGTTCTTACTTGGTTGACAGTCTCTTCATAAATACTTTTTATTGCTCCTATTAGGTGTTTTTTTACTCTTTTGTTTCTTAAGCTCTCCCATATTTTGTTCCTGCTGACTGTGTCAAAGGCTTTTTTCATATCGATGAAGCAGGCATATATTTCCTTGTCTTTCGCTAGTTTCTTCTCGATTGCTTGTTGTACTGTGAAAGAATGGTCTTGTGCACTGTGTCCTGGTCTGAAGCCACTCTGAACATCCTCTAGCTGGTCTTCGACTACTCTCCTCAGTTTATTTTCCAGGATTCTTTCATATGCCTTTAACGCCATGCATAATAAAGTGATTCCTCTATAGTTTGAGCACTCGTTAGTATCTCCTTTCTTATAAATGGGTAAGATGACCCCGATCTTCCATTCATCTGGAATCACTTTCTGTCTTCAACATAAATTTAAGATGGTAAGAAATTCTTCTTTGGCCTTTTCTCGCATGTATTTTAATAATTCGGGTCCTACCTCATCTACTCCTGGTGCTTTTGCGGTCTTCATTCTCTCTAGTGCCTCGTTTAGTTCCGTTGTATTGATACCGTTTTCTGTGGGCATACTTTCTCTTTCCTCTCCTTGGTGTTCTCTTCCTCTGTTACCTCACTTTTTTCCTCTGGATTTAGAAGTTCTTTGAAGTATTCTTTCCACCTGTTTATGATCATATCTTCTTCTATCAGTAACTCCCCTTTATTGTTTTTAACTTGCTTTAGTTTGTATTCTGGCTTATTCTTGAAATTCTTAATTACTCTATAGACTATTCAATTCACCTGTCATCTGTCAAAAAGTGACCAATGAAAATCCAGAATTCTGACGTTTCTTGACCAATCAAAAAAATATCAGTGGATATATCTTCCTAGAAGGTATTCAAGTGACTATTTTTAACAAATGCGATTTTTATTAGAAAAAGTCAATATTAGTGTTCTGTTACTATAGAAATTGCGTAGTTTGTTGCTAGATTTACTGAAAACTAATTGGAAAAAGTAGTTTGGTTCATTAAATAGTCCCTCGAATACCATTCTTAGTCAAAGTTAAGTAGATTATTTTTGCGGTGGTATCACTACTCATGTCCATTGCGCTTGGGATTAGGACTCGTGCTAGCGCACTCGTCCTAATCGTACCAAAGCGCAATGGACATTCGTGATACCACCGCAAAAATAGTCGACATAACTTTGACTACTCATGGTATTATAAGTGAATATTTTCGGATTTTTTTACTGTTTCTTTCCATCAATCATCCAAATTCTTCCTACGATTCTTGTTTAGCCTCCAGTACTAGTTTCTTAACCACCCTCCTCTGTCTCTTGTAGTCTTCGTAGTTCACTACGGTTTTGTTTTGTATGTAACTTTTCCAGAGTTTCTTCTCTCTTATTTCTCTTTAGATCTCTTCATTCCACCACGCCGTTCTCTTCTTACCGGTACCTACTCTAGTGTGTCCGCATATCTTGCCTGCTACTTTTAGTATCGATCCTTTTAGATTTTCCCATCTTTCATTTACATTTTTACTATCGCTCTGTCCCTTTTTGGTTATTTCTTCTGTTAGGGCCTTTTGGTACTCCTCCCTCACTTCTAGCATTCTTAGCTTGTGGGTTTTGATCTTCTCTTTTTTTATGCATTTCGTTTTTGTCTCGTTGCTTTTTGGTGTGCCCCTCTTTTTCATTACTGCTTCCAGTAGGTAGTGGTCACTACCAATTTCGTAGCCCCTTTTGATTCTCGCATCTTTCACTTCCCTTCTATTTTCACGTTCTACAATTATGTAATCTACTACTGATCTTTCACCCCTGCTTGCCATTTCTCTTGAATACTTGTGTATCTCCCTATGGTCGTAATGGGTATTCGATATTACTAGGTTGTTATCTAAACAAAATTCAAGCAGCATTTTCCCATTTTTGTTCAATTTTTCCTCGCCACTTTTTCCTATTACTCCTCCCCATTTTCCCGCTTCTCTACCTACTCTAGCGTTAAGGTCTCCTGCTATTATCAGTTTTTCCTTTGTCCTTTCACTGGTTTCCTGTAATCTTTCCCAGAAACTATCCTTTTCTGTTTGTTTTTCATCCTCATTTGGCCCGTATGCCACTATCACTGTTATAATTTCTTCGCCATTTCCTACTTCCACCATTAATATCCTTTCATTGATGTATTCCCATTTCCTTATCTCAGTTACTTTGTTTTTGTTTATTAGGCATGCCACTCCCGCTCTTACCCTTTGTTTTTCTTCTACTCCTCCATATATCAGTAAATGCCCGTTTTGTACTAAGTTGCTACCTGTACCTTTTTTTTTAGTTTCAGTTATTGCCAATATTTCTATTTTAGACTTTCCGAAACTCTCTATTAATTCGTGTTCCTTCCCGTTTAGTCCTTTCACATTCCATGTTCCAATTTTCCATGTAGTTTTATTTTTTTTGCTTTTCCCCTTTACTTGAATTTTATCACTTTTACTTGTCATATCCCTTATCTTTGCCATGTTCATCTTCGTATTTGTTTTATCGGTAGAGTTGTTCAGTTTTTTGCCTGTTTTACGACATCTTCCAGCCCTTCGTTCCATATATAAGTCGCATCCCCAATTATGATCTTCTTGTACTCAACCTTTGTTTTTATTCCCTCGACTTTTTTCTCAAATGCAATTTTCCTCAGCTTGTTTTGTATCTGTCTCTCCTTCCAGGTTAGGTCGTTCTCTAGGTAAATGTTAGTTCCCCTTAATTTATTTTTATTTTGCATTATGGCTTGTTTATTTTCCCAGCTGTTCAGCTCTACAATGGTTATCGGTAGTCCTTTTGGGTTTTCAATTTAGCGAATTTTCTTTATTTCTGCTTCTACTTTGATGTTGTTCTTGAGGAATTGCTTAACTTCTATTTCTTTCCCGTTCTTATTGAATCCTATTCCTTTTATCACTATATTAAATTTTTTCTCGTTCTTTTCAATCATTTCCAGTTTTTGTTCCAGCACTGACACTTTTCCGGTTAGTGCTTTCTTCTGGTCTGCCCATTCCTTATTATTCTTTAATTCCAACGTCTTTATTTCGCCTCGTAGTGCTTCCTTTTCTCTTTCCCATTCCGTTTCCTTCTTTACTAATTCTTCTTTCCGGGCGCGTATTTCTTCCCTGTGTCTTTTCATTTCTTCGTTGTTAGCTCTTATTTCATTGTTGTTTGTTTTTAATTCTTCTCTTATGTTTTGCAGTTCGCTTCTGTTCTCTTTTATTTGTTTGTTCATTTCTTCGATTAATTTTCCTAACCTCTCCATTTCTTCTTCAGTATTTGTCTCTTGCTTGTTTTTGTTTCCGGTCGTTTTTCTGCTCCTTTTAAAGGTTTCTTCCTCCTGAGTTTTCTCCTCACTATTATCTTGTTTTATCGTCTCTTTTCCTTTTAAAGAAGTCTTCAACTGAGCTTACACTGGTTTTCCTTTCCGTCACTTTATTTTTATCATCCATTCGCGCCGCTTTTATTTACGTCACTACCCCGTTTAATTTAATTTACCGCGCGGTCCGCCACTGCTCAAAAGAACGCGCTCTTAGAGATGCTCCAGTCCGGCGGTGCATTTGCGCGTGCCGCTAGTATCCGCGCCCCTCGGGATTATCGCTCCTATGACATCATATCCTTAGTATGGATATAGATTTTCCATGCCAGTTTCTTTAATTTTGTTTTTAACCTTTGATGTCCACCATTTTATTCTTTTAGTAAGTATACATACTTATTTATTTTCCTGTATCCGCATATCTTTCCTGCTGTTTTAAAAACTGCATCTTTGAATAGTTTCCATCCGTCTTCAATAGCTCAGTTCTCATTAATTCTCTCTAATCTTATTAGTTCTTTATCTACTTCTAGTTGATATCTTTCCTTTTCTTCTTTGTGTTTCAGTTTTCTGATATTAATTTTCATGTAATTAAGGAAAGACAATCATATGTCTAAACTGTAGCAGCAGATAATAGATGATCCATCTCTTCACATGTTAGAATCTTCACAAGGCCATCTACATTCCAGAAAATCCTTCCATCGCTGTTCCAGATATTTTTCACACTGAACTTTTTTGCTGCAGTACCGACAGTCTATACACAGTTAGATCTTCTTTGATAACTAGCTTACTGCCCATTAAAGGTGTTTTTAAATCGTAGACATGTTTTCCTTTTCGATACGAGAACTTGATTATTAGCTCGGGGTTTATCACCAGACGGTCGACCCACTTGATGGGAGTGTTCGATATCATCCAATGATATGCAGTTTGGACCCAAGTGCCTGATTGAACGATCAATCTGTATTTTCATTCTTGTTTTCCGGGATACCAAACAAACGCAAATTATTACGAAGGGTATATTGTTCGAGACTATCAACTCGGTGATTTACTTATTTGATGGTATTTTTGTTTACTGCAATAGTAGAATTGATACCGTCCAAATGCTCTTTCAAGGACTCAATTTTATTATTAATTTTAGCCATGATTTTAGCAGAGACAGCTGTGGATATGCGTGCCATTAGAAATTCCATCGACTTTTCATCCAGGGTAATCGCATCTGGTTCTTCATCGCTCCTATTAGACCATAAATAGGATTTTCCAGCCGGCATTTTGCGGAGCTAAATAGTACGTAGAGTACCCAAAATTGCTGCGCGCGTTGCAATAAGCACTTCGCACATAAAAACGAAAATTAGAGTACTTATTGTCAATTGGCATGCTAATTGATAACTAAATAATGTTTAGCCACTGATGATTCATCTATTGCACCAATAATTATCCAGATTAGAACTGTATTGACCACAAAACTATCAATTGAAACTCGGAGCACAGTCACAACTGTACACTCGTTACAGCCATTTTTATTCTTGATGAAATGCACTTACCACCATTTAAATAAAATTGTGAGATTTAGAACACTATAGACTATCGCACGGGCACATATAACAATTATTATAAACTTATACACTATGAATACGTCTCGCCGTAATAAACTCAGCAAGAAAATCTTAAAATATTTATATTTTCATTAATATTATACAGCAAGAAAATGACTAATTATTCATAGGAGAAAACACCATGTCCATATTACTCGTGCTACCTTCATTGGTAATATTGGAAATATTGCGATTACTCTGATCTGGCATTTTCAGCATCTCTGCCTCCTGCTCTCCTCTGCGGGTGGCAATTGCTTTGAGCAAAGCTTTTCCTTCTTCTTTGGTCTAAAAAGAAAAATTATTACCATCAAGGCTCACATTTTATTTTCCTCAAGATTAAAATACTTCATCATGCTCGATGCATTTGTAGGCATAAGTATAAGCATCTTCCAGTTGTCCTCTCTTCAGATGATAGTTCGCCAAGTATTGGAATGCATTGTAAAATTCATTTTCTCCATCATAGCCATTTGCTCGCTGCTCCTCCTCTTTGAGACAGTATTCCGTATAGGCTGCAGCGGCGTTATCAGCTTCATTTAATTTATCATACAGTCTAAAAACCATTAATTAATGGCAAGAAAGATGCCTATAATAAGAATTATTACTTGGCTAGTTTGATTAGGGCCACTCCTTCAAAGTCGCCAACATTGCATGCTTTATAGTAACATTTCAGTGCATTTTCACTTTTGTCCAGTTTTTCATAGGTCTCCCCTAGAGCTAGAATCATGCGGCTGTCATTTGGTCGCAGCTGCTGGGCTTGTTTGTAATAATACATGCAGTAGAAAGGCATTTTAAGGATTTCATAGGTTTGTCCTAAGCCATACCAAGCTCTGTAGTCTCGCCGATTAACTTCTGGAATTAGAAAAGGGATTGTTTTTTGGTAATTGGTTTAAAATAACTTGATTACCTATTGCCTGTCTGTAGCTTTGGATAGCAGCATTTGTGTTCTTCATTTCCATGAATTCGTGTCCCATTAGAGTCCACGCTGACAAGTACTGAGGGTTCAGCTTTAAAGCCCTTTGGAAATAGAGCACAGCCTTTGAATGTTCGGATCGTAAACTGTAGTAGTTTCCTGAAGTTGCAAAGAGTTTTAAATTACAAAACATGATAACATTAGTATGCTGATCTTAAGTAATATAGTAGCTCTAGGAATGTTGTGCTGTTCTATATTAAACAAATCAAAGAAACTAATTGTCATATTTAAATAACTTTGGTATAATATTGCTTTAGGACATGAGCTGTTCTACATCTTTCTATACAGTGTTGCAGGCTTAACACATCCATTTTGTATTGTGCCACGCAATCGTCTTCAAATCTAATAATGTATAGGGTTTCTTCCTTGTGATTTAGTATGTGTGTGTCTACACAAGGTGATTTAAAATGACAAGCACGATGTTAGGAATAAAGAAGTGTTATGATTTCTTTATCTATCTTCATTGCAAAGTTACTTAACTTCAAAGACATACATATTGTAACTGTTTGGGTACTGCATTATCACTTACCTAAAGCATTTACAATGTTTTTGCTATGGATTTAAGCAATTTGAATTTTCGAAATACTAATCGTTACCGAGGCCAGCGCACCTTTTAAAAACGCAAACACACTTTCTTAGAAAACGTATGATTTTATTTATTAACCCTTTCAGTCATGAATTTTCAATGACTATGAACAAAGTGAAAGCAATAATCTAATGGGGATGTTCAAAATGAGATTAATGACAGGGCCGTAACTAGGCAAACTATTATTGTAGGCAAGCCAATGTTTTAGCGCCCCTCAGTACAAAAACGATATACAGGGTGTAGAAATGCTTTACGCACCATAGGGATTTCAATGGTAATTTTTTCATATGAAAATATTTGCTTCCCTAATTATTTTAGAGCAAACTTTTTCATTTTACATTTCGGAAAACCCAAAATTTAAAGAAATAAAATACCATTTTTAGACAAATCAGTGGTGCCTTGAAATTACTAAATCATCTCAAAGCATCAACAAATTAGTTTGCTGTTTATTTGTTTGCATCTGTCAAATGTAACGACAACCAAATAAACAGCAAACTAATTTGTTGATACTTGGAGATGATTTAGTAATTTCAAGGCACCGCTGATTTGTCTAAAAATGGTATTTTATTTCTTTAAATTTTCGGTTTTCCAAAATGTAAAATGACAAATTCTGGCTTAAATGGATACAGAATTTTTTTCTCTACAAAAAACTTCCATACAAGTTTGCTCTAAAATAATTAGGGAAACAAATATTTTCATATGAAGAAATTACCATTGAAATCCCTATGGTGCGTAAAGCATTTCTACACCCTGTATGTGACAAAAAAATTTTAATGATACTGTATGACTTCCACATTATCTCCGGATATATGATGTAATGTATTCAAACAAACAGGTAGGTATTCAACAATAAATCCAACATTTTTTATTCAAACATTATAAAAATAAACAACTAAATGTTAAAATAAGAAAATATAACACAAACAAAATGAGAACAGAACACAAGATTAGAAAACACGATTCTAATAAAAAAAAGTACATATTATTATGTAGTCACATTTTATAAATCCCTATATATAAACATATGGTGCACCCAAAATTGGAACGCCACTGCGTCGTTTATAGCGCAACAATAAGCATATGCATTTATCAGTGAACACGGGTTCAAATCCCACTGGCTGCAATGTTTTTTTTGTTTTTTTTTATTTCCAAATTCATGTAATTCGCTTTACTAAGTGTTTCTGTATTATTAGCAGCATTAAGGTATTTTTTACCTATTTTGTAGAGAATTTTGAAGACTTCAATCATAATTCGATCTAGCAAAATTTGTTTTTCTTGCACAGCGCTTTCTGTATTAAAGACGTTGAAAACATTTTCTTTTGTAACTTTTTTATTTTGAACATGCAAAAATTATTTTAATTAGAATAAGACCACCTAATGTGGTGCGTTCAAAAGCTTTAAAGACATACCAATTAGTTAAAATAATACAATATAAACAAATAATTACATATAATTATGCGTAGTAACATGTGAACGTAGAATTAGGTTCTGTATTCGCAACCACACTGTCACACTGTTTTGTAATAATCAATATATTTAAAACGAGAAGCTTTTTTTGTCGGCATGTAATAATTTTTTTTTTTAAAATAAATTTACCATCTCGTAGGGGCGCAGAAGTGTTTTAAATTGAACAAATTCTACCGGGAAAGTAATTGTAGCAAAAAATACCATAGTAGTGGAACAAGTAGGCTCTCAAAATCGGTCTGTGGCATTCTGCTGATTGTTACAATGGACTCCTGTATCAGCGATGAGCCCAAAGCAGTGAATGTATATGTAATATCCTGCTCCAACAGTTGTTAAAAATTTAAGTTAGTTTGTCGCCACTGTTGTATTATATTGTTTTAATAATGGAAACTTTTTTATATTTTGAATAATGCCACTTATGCGGTGGGCTAATAAGCTAATAATTCTAATGTTTTGATTGATATAGGTAAGAACTATAAAATAAATCTGGTCGACATATAATATTTCCTTTGCAAATTGTACAAGGCAATGTAATGTATCGACCAGATTGGGCGCAATTCCCACTATTATAATTAGCATTATTTGGACTTAAATCGTCAATATTATTTGCAAAATTGGCCACTTGCTTATTTATTTTTTATTAGTACGAAAGAACTTTTTCAGTGCCATTTTGGCGCCCTTTGCAGCTTGCGCCTGTAGGCGGAGGGCTAATCTGCCTATACCTAGTTACGGCCCTGATTAATGATAATAAATGCAAGTGCTGCAGTGTAAAATTTAAGATGTATTTGTATTATTGCTTTTAATTTGTTTCTAGTTTTTATTAATAAATAAAATCGTGGCTTTCCCAAGGAAATGCATTTTTTGTTTTAAAAAATTTCAGTTATCTGTTATTTACTGGCCTTAGTGATGATTAGAATTTTTAAAATTCAATTTACTTAAATCCAGAGCTGGGCAGTATTTGTATTTGTAAATACTTTTTTTATTTAAATACTTTGTAATATTTAATTTCTAGGTATTTAAATACAGTAGAACTCGCTTTTAACGATCACGGTTACAGCGAATTCACGTTTATAACGAATAATGTTGAAGGTATATTTGAATTACATTTGATTTAATGCATGTATTTCATGTTTATTACGAATTCGTTTCACGGGAATAACGAACCAAAATTTAAGAATACATTCTCAGAACTGATCCTTTTCATCTCCTAATAAAATGTAACTGAAAGATATTAGGTATTTTGTTGTGGCAACATTATAATAAGGAAGGTTTTCTAGGAAAATAGTGGTCAGTTAAATTTCGTAGTAGGCCACTTTCTCTAGCTCTCTCTAGCACTCTGTACAATAGCGCGAGATAGTGGGCATTGTAAGCAACTCCGTTTTTCTTAAAATCCGGCAGCTACCTGCAGGATCCAGTTCTTCGAAAAGCGATAATGGGTTTTGCCCGATGTTATGGCTCAGTTCTGTTATCGCATTCTGCAAAACGAAAGTGTTGCGTCATAGCCACGTCTTAGCTATTGTATTTAACAAAACCCTTTACAGGATTAGAAATACAATAGCTACAAGACGTTGGCCTATAACGCAACAAAAAGAGTTGCAAACATCTTCAAGTGGATGTATCTTGGTCGTTCATTTACTGACATTCAGTATGTACCTACGCATTTTCTAGTTGTGGAAAAATGTCGGGAGTCAAACGGAAAATTTTATCGGTTTCCGAAAAAGTAGAAATTATACGGAAATTGGAAATTTGCTCAAATTATGACCTTCTTGGGTATAATGAATAACGGTTATTACGAACAAATATAGCGGTCCCGTGGAATTCGTTATAACCGAGTTCTACTGTACTTTTAAATGGGCTGTATTTGTATTTGTAGCTGCAAATACCTTACAAAGTATTTAGTATTTAAATACAATTTTGGAAGTATTTAAATACTTTTTGACTATTTCAATATTTTTAGAGTATTTAAATACTTTGGGAGTATTTAAATATTTTCAAAGTATTTAAATATTCTCAAATGATGACATATTGGACGTTTAAAATTACGCAAAAAGTATTTACTAGTTGGAAATATATTTCTTGGAGAAATAAAAGTAATTAAATATTGAACTGAAAAATTTAAATTGATCTTCAAATTTGTTATTAGCTGAAGGCCTACAACTTATGGCAAAGATGTAAAGAAATTGTTATGTATATGAAAACTAAAAATTAAAAAAAAGTGTATATTTTTAAATTTATATTTGTTTAACCTTTAGAGTACCAACAGGGGTCCTTTGTGGGCCCACAGCTGATTTTGTATTAGTAACTTTTTGATTTGAATAGTTGCATGCCTGTAGCTCCAGCTATGTGTTAAGTAGGTGTTGTTTGAGGTTATGTTGGATGCTAATACACATTGGATAATTAATTTCAGTTGTATAAGGTAATAATTGCTTTGGGACCTCAAAGTACCCCTGTCGGTGCTTTATGTTATAAATAATAATTACAGAAGTATTGGTTTTTCTCCAGATATTTATAAAAATGAGTAACGATAACCGTAAACGACCTTTGAGCGAAAAGGAGCTTGCAGAACTTGCCGACCAATTTGATGAAATTAGTGATCAAAGTGATTATAGTGATATAGACAGTAACGTTGATATTGCAGAGACAGTATCCGAACCTGACGATTTTTTGGAGTATATGTCAGAAGAAGATACGGATTTAGAACCTGAAATTAGTGACGACAATCAAACTGGAAGCAATAATAGCGACGTGGAATACACTGCTAAATCAGGAATGAAATGGAAAGCAATGCCTGCACCAAGCACACGTCGTAAGAAAAAAAATATTGTCAATTGTAAGCCCGGGCCTACTAATATTTGTGATGCTGCAGTCACCATAAAAGACTACTTCAATTTGCTTTTATCTGACGACATCAAAAATATTATTTGTCAGTACACAAACGATGAGGCAACAAAATGTTATCAAAAGTGGAACGCTCAACAACCTGATTCCCAAAAGACATGGAAAATGTTTGACGTAACAGAATTCGATTCTTTTGTAGGAGTTTTGCTAATGGCTGGCGCTTTGCGATGCAGGAGGGAAAGTGTAAGGGAAATGTGGTCGACTGATACGAGTATTCGCCGAGCTTTCTTTACGGCAGCCATGTCAAGAACACGATTTTCAGAGTTGATGATTTTTTTGCGATTTGATGACAAAGGTTCCAGAGATGCAAGAAGGGCAACAGATAAATTAGCGGCAATCCGGGATGTGTGGGATTTATTTGTCGACAACTGCAAGAAATGTTTCCATCCCAACGAGCATGTTACAATCGATGAGCAATTGGTTGCATTTCGGGGAAAATGCCCGTTTAGACAATATATCAAGTCAAAGCCGGGTAGATACGGCATAAAAGTATGGGCTAGCGCCGATGTTGATACTTCATATTTACATAATCTACAAGTTTATACCGGCAAACTTGAAGGAAACAAACCGGAAAGGGAGCAAGGGTATAGAGTTGTTATGGATATGTCCGAACCTCTTTTTGGTGGTGGGAGAGGTATAACTACGGATAATTTCTTCACATCCATGAAGCTCGCACAAGATTTGTTAACAAAAAACCTTACGTTACTTGGTACAGTTCGTAAGAATAAGACCGACACTCCGCTGGAATTGTCGACAAAAGTCAATCGATCTGTAACCTCATCTAAATTTGCATTTAGCGGTGATATTACAATGGTTTCGTATATTCCAAAAAAAATAGGATGGTTCATTTATTATCTACGCAACATGACGATGATGCAGTTTCTGATCAAGAGCACAAGAAACCGATAATTATAATGGACTATAATCGAACAAAAGGAGCAGTAGATAACTCTGATAAACTAATCCGGGAATACACTTGTGCCCGAAGAACAGCTAGGTGGCCTATGCGAATATTTATGAATATATTGGATATTTGTGGAGTAAATGCATATGTTCTATATGTTTCAAAACATACAGATTGGAATAAAGGAAAATCCCACCGTCGGCAATTATTTATAAAAGATCTAAGCCATGAATTAGCTAGCAGCAACATGAAGAGACGGGCAAATAATAGTGAGAAACTACAGGAGCATATCAAACAAGCCCTTCGCGACTGTGGGATAAATATTCCAGGGCGAACAGTAAAATACAACGATGATACAAACATGGAGAAGAAACGTGGCAGATGTTATCAATGTACTCGAGCAGAAGATAAGAAGTCAAGAATTAAATGCGATGTATGTAAAAACTTTGTGTGTGAAGATCATCGAAAAAAAACCACGTCAGTAATATGTACTGCAAACTGCGAACAGTAAATAATTAATTCATAAGAAAGGGCCTGTTTACCATAATAAAATGTTCTTTTATTTGTCAGTTAGTATTTAAGTTTTGTTAGAATTAAAAGATCCAATAAATCTGGTTTGTAGCTTGTTTTTATTTTAATTTCAAGTTAGAACTGCAAATTAGCTTCACATAAATTAAAATAACAATAAATTATAACGAAATAACGCAATATATTAGTTCCACAAGTGCGCAGAGAATACGGACCACAGTGGACCCCTGTTGGTACTTTACGTTGCCAAAATAGTGTTGGTACTCTAAGGGTTAACTAACTTTGTTGTACTTTTTTGTTAATATTCAATATAAGTAACTTTATCAAAAAAGTATTTTCTGGTATTTAAGATTTTTTTGCAGAAATATTTATAAAATAACATCTAAACTATGCATTCATCACAAACCAATATATATCTATTTTTGGGTTTTAATAATTCATGTAAAATACCTTCAGTTATGCCATCTGTACTACTTGGCTTACTACAATTATTACAAGTATTCGAATGAAAGGAAATTATGAACTTTAAATTTAGTTTTGAAAAATTGTTAACTACTAACAAGATTAGAAATGCTGCATTACTACTTAAATAATTCACAAGTCTTTTTACATTTTAGTGATATCTACATACTAAAAGTGTTTAAATAATTTTACAATATTTAAATACTTTTAAAATATTTAAATACTTCTAAAATATATTTAAATACTTCTAAAATATTTAAGTACTTTTAAAATATTTAAATACTTTCAAAATATTTAAATACTTTTAAAATATTTAAATACCTTTAAAGTATTGAATTTAGCGATGTGTCGATCCGGTCGGATTCGATACAAAGGATCGAATCCGGGGCAGGATCGATTTGGATCGAGTCCAAGTTTCGGTCCAGATTCGTTCCGAGGAACGAAAAGGTCGCAAGGCGTCAATTCTCGCGGACATTCATTCCTTTGGCATTCCGTTATTCAATCCATTTCAATACAGAATACAATACAATGTGTTGATGGGGAACAGCAAATGATGATGGTGTTCGTTTTAAAGGCTCGACGTCAACAGGCGACACATGATACGGCCGAAGTTGCATGCTTTTTTATCAGTTTTTTTTTTTTTTTTTTTTTTTTTTTTTTTTTTTTTCCGTGGAGGGGAAAAATCTTCAATAAGACACCCACTATTCCGTGCTAGTGGGTAGTGCTGGATTTTTACCAGCTAAAAAACCCCTCCTTTCCTTATAGTTGTGGACCCCCTGGAACCCCGAAGGTATTGCTTCAGAGGATAAGGTTGTAAATTAGTTGGCATATTTAACTACCTACAGTTTATTCATTTGCCTCTCGTCGTCTACGTCGTTCATCGTCTTCCTTAGTCTTTATAATCTCACTTATCATCTTTTGTATTTTTGCCCACTTTGCTCCATTTTCTGTCATGAGGTTCACTATATTATTCGTCGTAATTTGTGTTTCTAGTGCTCTGTTTGTCCTCTGTCGTATTTCTTGCCATTTTTGACACCGAAATATCGTGTGTTCAGCATCGTCTTCTTCGTTGCAGTACATGCATGTCCCTTCCTCTCTGATTTTAAATCTTTCCAGATATTTCATAAAACATCCGTGTCCGCTTAAGAACTGCGTCACATAAAAGTCCACCTCTCCCTCTTTTCTATTTATCCATGGTTTGATGTCCGGAATGAGTGTGTGTGTCCATTGGCTTTTTTCGCTATTTCGCCATTTATTCTGCCATGAGTCTAATGTCCTTTCTCGTGCTTCTTTTTTGCTAATTCTGTCTTGTCCTCTCCTTTCTTTCCTTTCTTGACACATCAGCTCTAGGGGTATAACTCTTGCCAGCACCATGCTGCCTTCTGTTGAAATGGTCCGATATCCTCTACAGATTCGGACTGCTAGTATTCTCTGCGTGCTGTTTATCAGATCTTGGTTATATTTTCTTTCCAGGGCTTTTTCCCATATTGTACTTCCATAAAGCATAATTGACTGCACTACTGCGTTTAGCAGCCTTCTCTTGTTCTCTCCCCCACCTCCGAATTTTGGCATAATTCGTGCTAGTGATGCTGAGGTCTTTCTCGCTTTGCTGATCGTTACACGTAAGTGTTCGTTGTAGTTCAGACATTTATCTAGCGTTATTCCCAGGTATTTAACACTGTTCTTGGGTTCTATCTGCACTCTGCCTATCAAAAATTTGACCTCTTCTTTCAGTCGTTTCCTCCCCATTAGCAAGACCGCTTCTGTTTTCTGGGGGGCCAATTCTAATTCATTATCTTTCAGCCATTTCTCTACAGCCCTCATCACTTCATTTGTGGTTTCCACTAATTCTGCCTCCGTTTTCTTGACGATTACTGCCGCTAGGTCGTCTGCGTACGCTATGATCTTAGCACCTTCTGGTAGGTTTAATTTTAAGACGCCATCGTACATCACATTCCATAGGAGTGGTCCCAGTATGGACCCCTGTGGTACTCCTCCTGCTACTTTGTATACTTTCCCATTTTCGTCCATTATTGTCCTCTTACTGAGGTAGCTAGCTATTATTTCTCGAAGGTATTTAGCCACTTTCCTTCTCCTCAGGTCTTTCATTATTAGGCGCCATGACACTGAATTGAAGGCGTTTTTAACGTCCAATGTTATGAGAGCGCATATTCCTCTCGTTTTCCGGGTCTTCCTCATCTCTTCTTCTGCCGTTTGGGCCACTTCTTTTATTGCGTCTACCGTAGATTTACCCTTTCTGTAGCCGAATTGTCTATGTGATAGGTCCTCTTTACTTTCTATTTCTTCTACCAGTCTTGCAGCTATTATCTGTTCGGTCAGCTTGCCCATCGTGTCTAACAGACACAGCGGCCTATATGCGCTTGGTTCGTCATCGTCCTTGTTAGGCTTTTTAATCAGTAGCAATCTCGCCTTTTTCCATTCCTCTGGAAATTCTCGTTTTTGGAGTATTTTGTTCATTATCTTTGCCATGCATTCTGGTGTTTCTTCCGCCATCAACTTGACTATTTCGGAGGGGATTCCATCTGGGCCTGGTGCTTTTTTCACTTTCATCTTTCTTGCAGCTTTTTTCACTTCTTCTATCGTTACCTCTGGTGTCGGTTCTTCTTCTCCTCTTTCTGGTAGCCAATGAACGTCTCCTTGTTTTGGAAATAGTGTGTTGATTACATTTTCTCTCATTTCGTCTGGTATTGATAGTGGTTTCGGTCGGATTTTCTTCATTACTATGCGGTATCCGTCTCCCCAGATGTCGTCTTCTACGCTGTTGCATAGTTCTTGCCATGCTCCATCCTTTCCTTTTTGAATACGAAGTCTTAATTCTTTTCTACTTTGTTTGTAGGCCTCTTCTGCGCTCTGAATGGTCGCCTCTGTTTCGTTGCGCGCCCTGCTTCTAGTCACTTGCCTTCTGAGTTTATTGCATTCCATCCTTAGTCTGGCAATTTCGTTTGTCCACCAGTATACTTCTTTTCTTTTTATGCTCTGTGTCTTTTTCTTCATCGAAGCGTCACATGCTTCAGATATGGCTTGCATTAGTTGTGGGATCTCTAGCTTATTTTGATTTTCTGCTTTCATTTTCAGTGTCTGTATAAATAGATCTTTGTCTAGCCCCTTTGTGTGCCATCCGCGTCTTCTTTGCCCGTTACAGTCTTCTTTCTTGTCTGCCCCTAGCTCGTATTTTATGTACCTATGCAGGCTAAGGGATTCTTCTTCTGATACTCGCCAGTTTAGAACCTTATTCGCACATCTTTCAGAACAAAAGGTTACATCTATTATGGATTTCTGTTCCCTTCTAATAAAGGTTGGCTGTCCTCCTTTGTTTTGTACTACCAATCTATTTTTAGCAATCCATTCAGCTAATCTTTTACCTCGTGCGTCTTCTCTTTGTGACCCCCACTCTGGGGACTTTGCATTCCAATCTCCTGCGACGATTATTTTCCTATCTGTTCTTCGGATATCTTTCTCTATTTTTTGCATATATCTTACGAAGTCTTCTAAATCGCAGTTCGGCGATATATAACATGATATTACTCTCCATTCTCCTACATTTATCCAGCAGTATCCCTTCCTTTTTTTCTTTCTGCCTATTCTAAGATTTCTGTTTAATATTTTAATGGCTGTGTCCCAGTTTTTATCCGCTACCCATGGTCCTTCCTTTTTGATCAGTCTTACATTGGGTTCGCTAATGATGATCATATCTGATCCCTCTCTAGCCGCGGTTACTTCCGCCATATCGTGTGATGCTACACTTCTTCCGACATTAATCTGTAGTATTTTAATATTTTGTCTATGTCTGTTGTTGTCATGGGACGTCCGAGGTCGCCCATGTCTCACTATCTGTGGATTAGGCGTCAAAGACTTCGCTGTCCGGGTCTTCTCCTCCGATACCCTTCATGTTTTCTGTTCTCTGTGTATCATCATTTGCAGAAACTATAGTAGTACGTCTTCTTGTTCTCTGTCTTGTTTTTTCCTCTTTTCTGAGTTGTTCCTTGTATTTGGGGCATTTTGCTCTGTCTGCTCTGTGCCCGTCTACCCGGCAAGCTATACAGTGTTCTTTGTTTGTGCAATCTTTGCTTTTATGATTTTCTCCTCCGCATCTGAAACAGTTGTTCATTCGATTGGGTCCTTGACATTCCTTCAGTTTGTGTCCAAATTCTAAGCATTTATAACAGCGTCCTAGTTCTATTTTTTGTCTAATACGGCATATCGTCCACCCTATTTTAATATTACCGAGTTCTAATACTTGTTCCCCTGTTCTTTTGGTCGTTGCTATAGTCGCAGTTCGGTTTCCTGTCTTGTTTTCTCTAATCATGTCTATTTTGATGGTGTCTGTGGGTTTTCCTCTAAGAGCTGCCTTCAGGGTATTTCTGATTTCTTCTTCGTCTACTGTTATATCGATGTCTAGTATATGGATCTTAATCTCATCCGTTTTTATTATGGCTTTTACGTTTTCTATTTTCTTTGTTATTTCTTCCTTCAGCTTGTTTGCGTCTTTTCCATCTCCTTTGACTTCTATTATCATGTCTTCTTCCCCTGACTTTCTTGCCTTGTTTATTTCTACTCCTAGCTCCTCTAAGTTGATATTTGATTTAATAGATCTCATTATATCCGCGTAGGTTTTTCCGTTGCTACTAACTCTTACTATATTTGTAGAATCTTTTCTGCTTTCCTGTTTTGGTGGTTTTGATTCCTTATCAGGTATGGTCACTATCACATTTTTACTTGATCTTCTGTATATTGCCTCCGCCATTTTCCTAATTAATTTCCTGTCCATTTTATTTTCCTGGTTTATTTTGTTCGATATTACAATTTTAATATCCACATTAGTCCGTGGATCCGTGTTTACCTTGGTCTCTTCTATCATTTCGTAAATTGTTTTATGGTCTTTTCCTGTTGTTGGAATTACGCATATCATATTTGATTTTGTGGTTGTTTCTCCTTTTTTACTTATAATGTCGGTGGTGTTTATTATATAATCCATGTTGTCTTCAGTCATTTCCTCTAGCATTTTTTCCGTATCGGGGTTTTTTTCTTTAATTTTCTTCACCATCCCCGAGTCCTTGTCTTTTTCCGGGTGCAGTAGCAGTATTGTTATCCCCTTCATAGTTGACTTTACCGGATTGTCTTTTACCTCCTTTGTTACTTTGTATATTTCTGTATCCCACTCCCATTCTAGTACTTCTTTGTAGTCCTTATATTCTTTGCCTGTTTCTAGCTTATTTTCGATTTCTTGCTTCCTGAGGTTTTTCTTCTCTTGCTCTTTCTGCCCGCTAATATTTACTGGGGCCTTGTCTGTTTGAGTTCCTCTACCTATTCTGATTATCGGTTCCATTTGGGTTTCCGCTTCCACTTGGTGTTTCTCTCGTAGGCCATCTAGCGTTCTCATGGTCTCATCTATCCTGTCTGTGTATAGTCTCAGCCTGCTCGCTGATGTTTTAATTTCCGCTTTGGTATTTGGATGTTTTTTAACCGTATCGCAGAGCCGCTCTATTTCGTCCTTTATCCGTCGCATAAGGTCTTTCATTTCTTTTGCGCCTTCCTTCTTTTTTTCCGTTTTTCTCTTCTTTCTCTCCTGCGTTTCCTCTGGTGAGCTATATGATCCTGAACTAACCATTCTCTTTTCGCTCCCCCCAGCTTCTGTTGTTGTTGATTTTCCCCCTTCTACGGCTTCCGTTGGTGTTGCTGGCGGAGACCTGCCGATGCTCGTTCTTTGGCTATGCTCCTCCAGCATCTGCTCGAGCATCTGCCTCTCTATCTTTTCCTTTTCTGCTTTTTCACTCTTGAGCTCGAACTCGTCTTCGCTTGGGGGAGATCTACCGATGCTTTTCCGTCTAAGGAAGCGCTGCATCAGCTCCCTCTCGCTCGCCTGTATTTCTTCTCTTGTTAGCTCTTTCTCTGTATTACTGTTACTGTTATCCATTTCTATTTCCCAAGAGGTAGCCAACCCCTACACTTATAATCGCATATGACTCTGTATCGCCCTGTATAGTTATTTATCTGGTTAGCACGTTCGTGCGCAGAACGGCCTATGTGTATCCCCATAGCAGGGTCCGCGCTGGTATGGGGCCAGGTGTCCATATCCTTTCCATCCTTTCCCGTGAAGGCGCATCCAGCTTCCCATAGTCTAAGCTTCGGAATGGCTAGTTCCTACTATCCCGCACCCCATTCGAAAATGGCACGGCCACGGGCACGCTTCAAGGCAGTAAGTTACCAGAACAGCCACCAAGGGTTCGGATGTTCTGGAGTCTCACCCGGAAGAGTGAAGAGAGCAGTGAAAGATAGAGACCCCTAGCCCTCGGTTAACCTAATAACATCGAGGTCTGAAGTAAGCAAGAGTTGGTCAAGAGTGACCGATAGGTAGGTAAAAGCGAAGGAGAGACACCCAAGACGAGTTGAAGAGGGTGTCATCTCAGCTAGGCTCCTCGAGGTCGCTACTCCTCTAACGCAAGTTGCGATGCCCTAAGGGATGTGCTCTCTTCAAGGCCTATAGCAGCCCTTTCTTACCATATTTAATATGGGTTATTAAGGATAGGGTAAAATTGGGATTAATATGGTAAATGGAATAAGGAAATGAGGATAATTAGGACAACCGCCCCAGATAGTCGCCTCTTACGACAGGCAGGGGATTCCCTGGGTCTATTCTTCATCCGGACTCCAGGCGGAAACTTTTTTATCAGTTATCAGTGATTTATTGCTTTTGGCGACTTTGTATGTGCCCAATTGATGTTTGAGACATATAAACATACTGAATTACCGACTGCGTGACCACTCACCAAAACAAAGATACGCGCGTTGTTCGTTCCGGGTCCGGAACGACCGAGGATCCCGGGTGTCTGAAATGCACATTCAATTTCGATGTAGATTCGAGGATCGAATCCGATGGACTCGATCCACTTGCGGAATGGGATTGGAATGAACGAGTCCGCAAAAGTATCGAAACTTCCCATCACTAATTGAATTACTTTTATAAAAGTATTTAACTATTAAATACTATAGGTATTTGTTATTTAACTACTTTTTGGTCATAAAAAGTATTTAGTATTTAAATATATTCGATTTTCATAAAGTAATTAGTATTTAATAGTTAAATACTTTTTTAAAGTACAAATACTGTACATGTCTTAGGTAAGTGAGAATGCAATACCCAAACAGTTTCCAATATGTAGTCTTTGAGTTTAAATAACTTTCTAATGAAAATAGACAGAATTTCGTTTTTTTACACTTCTTTCTTCCCAACATCATGCTGAAGATATCGAGGGGTAAACCACTTACGGTAATAGGTGTACAAGCTTTGGTAATAATTACGTAATAATCAGTAATAAGATGTAATAAACGGAAATACAGGTTAATAATTACGTAATATCCGTAATAATGCGTAATAACATGTAATATAAGTAATACTTTAGTAATAAATACGTAATAACGCTTAATAATTAGGTGTTTTTTCCACCCAATTTAAATTTGCTTTGCTTCAAAATATTTTGGCCTTATTTATTCACGTGAGACCGAGCATGAGGCAAAACAACCAATCAAATCTATAAAAAAGCACCACCGAAAACGCAGAATTTCGAACCAGTCGGGTTAACGCCGAGTGTATACCGACGCAACACCCTCTATAATATTCAAAAGGGGGTGAAACCGGGTGAAACTGAAATATGTTTTCATGGAAATACAATGAAATATGTCCCCATGCTCTCGTCATATTGACAATTTCCATGGAATTACAATGGAATATTTCCCCATCTATCTGCCATTGAAATCAGTTTTCCGGCCTGTTGAATGTTATAGAGGGCTCGATAGAGGGTGTTGACCTCGGTGTTGACCGAAGCGCGACGGCGACGTTTTACGTACGAATATTTGGGGAATCCGGGGGAATCCCATAGTCACTAGTTACTAATACTCTCGCCGACTCTCGCTAATACTCCATTGTGTTTTGTGGAGTTAGTTTGCTGTTTTGTTTCTGTCGAGGTTTCTGTTGTTAATGTGATTATTCTGTGTATTTAAAACTAAATTCTGGTTTTTGGTGATGATTGATTTGATCTGATTGTGTTTTTTGAATGCAAGCAAGGTAAGTGAACAAAAGTAAAGAGTACCTAGCTTATTTGTCGTCATAGTTATTTATTCCAGTAACGTCCCAGAGGGACATTTAATTGATATTTACAAGTAAAAATATAGTACGTTACCGAGTACGTTACGTCCTGTGGTATGTCACTGCTTTTTCAATTCAATAGCGTGCCAAATTTTGTCAACATTAGCTAAAAGATTTTTGAGTAATTAATGAATAACAGAATTTTTCTAAAAACTTTGACACTCTCTGTATCTCAAAAACAAGGTTAGGACATATTTTTATATAAGAAAACGTAAAAAAACCATTTAATTTTTGGCTGGTAAATGTGCCCTTAAAATCTTTGTAGGTACTCAATTTCACTACTACAAGCTGAACTCGAGGCTAAATTTAATATTGTTTATCGCTTTAAAATAGCTTTAAAATATTTTATTTATAGATACGAAAATGGCATTAGTTCAAAGGAAAGAAAAGTTGACACAAATACTAATCGACATCCAAATAGAACTGCCAGATTACCTATTTCTTTTGCTCACTTACAATGGATATAATAACATGGTGTCTCTATCAAAAATAGATAATCTAGCTATTGAGAAAATGGAGACTTTTGCAAGAAGTAAGCTTTCTCAACTTTTAAAAGGTGAAGAGAAACAACATTTTTTCGGCATTTTCGATGCAATGCCAGATCTATTTGAAGTAGTGGAACGAGATAGACAACTTCTTTTTGATTTGAAGGATAAAATAGAAAATATATTTGCAGCCAAGCCCGCGACGAAGCCTTCTACAAGCGACCTTGAGTTCTCAAACGACGGTTAGAAATGTTGAAGAGAAATCTGTAGAAGCGGCTGACCTGGACGAGGACCTGAAGCAAAAAGCAAATAAACAATTAAAAAATCTAATTATGAATTATGTCCAAAATAACTTGAAAGATGTAATTGAAACAAATATGCAGTTAATCAAGAATATTGACTGTAATGTAAACATGAACGAAAACAAGGCGAAGATTTCCTGTTCTTTTTGTTCCTATAAAACGACAGTATACTTCACCGTAATGAATGTGAAGACTGGAAAGAGGAAATGGGTACCTTCCAATTTCACGAGGCATCTGAAAATTTGCTTGACAAATAAAACATCCGGAATAGTGAAGAAAACATCGGGCAACAAACAAGGTAACTTGTTATCATTTGTTCACTCAAGGAATGAAAACTTCGCCGAAGGCTCAACTCCAGGACCTTCAACTAGACCTGCTGTAGACCCTGAGATTGTAGAAGTTATGGACGAATCCCAGGACGGATGGGATTTGGAACCGGCTGCAGGGGTCTCCAGGCTTGATAAAAACTCCGAAGAAACTTTTAAAGAGACACAAAAACTGTCAAAAAATTGGAAAGATCCTAAATATTCAAGATCCGCGAGAAATATTAGAAACATGATCAATATGCCCATTGACAATCAGAGGCGCATAACAGAGTTTTTTGATACGTTGGTACATTTTGTAAATAATTCTGAAGAAGTACAAAGTGTGTTACAAAATAATTTAAAAAATCTTGAGTTGATCAAATCTACAGATAAAAAAAAGAATGTAGGTCCTTTCCTTAAATGACTATTGGAAGCTACAGAAAAAAATTCTTCAGTGAATAAGCATGCCCGAACATTTGATGATTCCAAAAAAGATTTGCCCTATATATTTTCCTTATAGGAGGCCGGATGCTATATGAAACTCTATACAGAAATATTACTAATGGATTACCTTCTATAACCACAATTCAGAGATTATTAGCTGATGTGTCTAAGATTAGCGAAAGATCACTAAGGACTAAGGAATTAAATACGTATTTAACGAAAAGGAATTATTACAAAAAAATATTCGTGTCAGAAGACCAAAGCGCCGTTTGGTCTTCTGAATACGATCGAAAAACCAACAGTATTGTTGGTTTTGTTGGTCTAACTAATAAGAATGGATTTCCAGAAACTGGGAAATTTATTGTTAATTCTGCAGGAGACATACAAAAAGCATTTGAAAATTATGAGACCAGTATCAATCTGTATGTTTATATGGCACAGCCATTGGTAGATCATGCTCCTGCATTTGTTTTGTCTGTTTTTGGTACGGATAACGTGTTTGATAGTAAGAAGGTTCTTTTAAGATGGAAATACATAGAACAGGAATGTAGAGCACAAAATATCGAGGTACTTGGATTTTCTTCTGATGGAGATCCCTGATGTCTTAAGGCAATGAAAGAAATTACAATGATTCCACAGATCTCTGAAAACCCATATGGCAGATTTTTTCAGGTATAGATAACAAATATCCAGATAAATGTTTTGTTTATTGTTGGATGCTAGATTAATTATTACATATTATTATTAGCTGCATTTTAAGTTTCACTTTTTAATGATACTTTTGTAAACTAAAATTCAAATACACCTACAGAAAATATTAAAGTACAAGTGTAGTTAAAATACAAAGTAAAAGTAGCTGAAAATATCTTTGTAGTAATCCCTCGAGTAATCCCTATGAATTTTTGAGCGGTTTGTAAATCTTTAACAACATTCCCTTACTAGATTTTATTTAGCTCTAAATTTATCTCGAAATGACTAATACAAATTTGTGACTAATTCAAGGCAATTTCTGGTCTAGGTTGAACATAACTTAAACAGAATATCCTGCATCCAAGATACAGTGCACATAGGAACAAAACTAAGAACCAAGCTACTTAAAACAGGAAAGACGACTGAGGAAATTTCTCAATTTGGACTTGGTATGGGAAATAAAACAGTTTCAGTTGCACACATCAAGGAAATGATTTCTAGTTTTACCAAAGACAAACATCCGCTATCTGAATCACATCTTGATGGTAAGCATAGTTCTCGGCATAGTTCTTGTTCTACTATCGCGTACTACCTTTTTTTTTAATTAGTGTTATATTTTCGGTTTCAGCGCAAGATAAAATGAATTTTGACGCTGTTGAAAAAATATGCTCAGAAAAGGTAATCAATCTTTTAAAAGAAATTCCTAACAGTGAAGCTACAGTGCAGTATCTATCCATGACACGGGATATACTGGACTCTTTTTAAAAAAAAGACCTTTCCATTGGTGAGAGAATATATAAGATATGGGATGTCGTTTTCTTTCTGCGCATTTGGAAAAATTGGTTGGTATCATAAAAAAAAAGGGTTCAGAAAAATTTTATAACCATGAATTGCTACACCTGTATTGAAATAAATGCGCATGAAATTCTCCTTCTTTTGGAAAAATGCAGAGATGAACCTAGTTGTTTTCTTCCATGGTTAATGAGTAGCCAACCATGTGAGAAAATTTTTCGTCAGACTAGAGCTATGACTACGACCTATTCTACAAAAGTAAATTTTTCAATTTTGGACCTCTTGAGACGACTAAACAGAGTAGAAGCACTTGGTGAAATAACAACTGATTTAGGTGAGACCTGAAGCACATATTTTACGTTTTTTTTTTTCGAGGTGTTTTCTATTTTTGTACTTTTAGAGGACGAGTATTGTTTTCCGCGGGAAGAAAACAGAAGATTAGGCAGTGGAGTCTTATCAAATGAAGAAATCCCTACTTTAGAGGAAATAAAACTCATCCTTAAACGAGCCGAAGAACACGTCAAATTAGCAGCAAGCAAGCTGGGTATTTTATGTCCTGACATTGATACAGTGGTAATAAGACAAACTACAGATCCTCGTACTGAGCTCATTGATGATGATGATGAAGACTCCGACACTGAACTTAGAAATAATTTAGTTTCTGAAGATGAAATTACAAACATAATTGGCGACGACGAACTTAACGACGAAGATCGGGACAACAATGATACAGTTGAATTTCTCTCGACGCTCGACCTCAAGACATTGATGTCCCACCAGGTCCAAGACAATAACAGCCGTATTCATAGTCGTGCGCCAGCGGTTCGCCGGCGAGTCGCCGGAGTTTCGTTATGAATAGTATGTTGGCGGCACTGTACGTCTATGTCAAATTCGAGGTTAGCAGGTTAGATTTTGTGTCAATTTCTGTCAAAACTGACGGAAAACCTAACCTGATAACCTCGAATTTGACATAGACGTACAGTGCAGCCAACATACTATTCATAACAAAACTCCGGCGACTCGCCGGCGAACCGCTGGCGAACGACTATGAATACGGCTGTAAGTTTTGTTTAAAAATAGGGGAAAAACTTATTAAAAAATCTACTTTGGTATGGTTTTTTTCAAAAAAAAAAGCCAGATTATCGACGGATAGGTTACTTAGAGTAAGGGGTATGAGCTCCAATATAAATACAGTAAAAAAAAAAATAGAAATAAAAAGAAAACAAAAAAACATGTTAAAACAGGATTTAATTTCAAAAGAAGGAAAATTCAACCAGACAATCTATGCGATTCTTCATTGGATGAGGAACTTGATGAATTTGAGTGTGAGTCTGTAGAATCCTCGGTAGAATCAGATGAAGACGTTACCTCGCAGACTACTCAAAATGATATCACCGAAGATATCACTAAAGAAAGTTTATTGCTCAGTGAGCATTATTATTCGGTTTATTTTGATGAAGATTGGTTCATTGGTAGAATTATTAAAAATCTGATGACAACAATACACATTAGGTAATAAAATTTTTAGATAAAAATTTTGATAAGTTTGTCTGGCAAAAAAGGGAAGACATTCAACAAATAAAAAAAGAATTTATTTTTTATGGGCCCATTCAATTAGAAGACAATGAGCCATTCACCGTAAAAAAGAATGATTCAATAAAAATTAAAGCAAAATATAAGTCAATCAAAAGAGATTTCAGGTCTCGTTAGGTCATAGTTATACATAGTTCATTCTTTCTTTAAATCACTTGCAAAGTTAGGTCACTAATGACACTAAGCGTATTGCAGGTAGTTTGATGAAAAATTATCTTTTTGCTTTGGTTACCTATTTAAGTTTAAGATAATTTTATAATGCCGATAGTATACAAATAAAGTTTGTATTTTGCCATATACATATGTTTCTTCTTCATTAGTAATAACTCGTAATAGATGGTAATAACACATAATATTTAGTAATAACAAGTAATATTTCGTAATAACACGTAATATTTGGTAATAAAACGTAATAATCGGTAATAACACGTAATATTAGGTAATAAATTGTAATAATGTTAATAATTACGTAATAAATGGTAATAGGTGTAGAAATTTTGATGGGCGGTTGACCCCTCAGAAGATATCTTGTTATCCTTAATAGATAAACAATTTACTCGTTGGCTAATCTCTCAAGAAACCAAAAACCCTAAACTGCTTGAATACATTTGCCGACTGCACTAATTCAATGGAGACGATCGTGCGGTACTTTAAGTTCTCTAATTAAATTGAGGGTTCAGGCATACTGAGGAATTAAAAAATCAAAGGGTAGCAAGGCAATGTCGTACAGATAGCGACAACAAAAACTGGTTTCCAAACTCTGACTTTGTGGCCCAAAACGAAACCCAAAGTAAATGCATGCAAACCTTTGTTAAATAAAAACAATATAAAGCGGAACTCACCCCAGATAGACTGGACAACAGACATCGAAGGGTATGTGCAGCACGGTGTCGAATCCGCCAGAATAAGGCGAGTGGTATGATGCAAAGGTTAAGGAAAAAAATGACACCGTACTCAATGATTACAGTTTACAAGACAATAATAGCTCGGCACATAGACTATTGCTCAACAATGCTTTTCCACAACACCGAAACAGATTTGAAAGTTCTCCAAAACCAGCAAAATAAAGCGATGAGGTCAATTTTAAAATGTAGCAAAAGAACTAGTGTGAAAGTAATGTTGGAAGCGCTGCAATTTCATTCAATCAAGCAACGTATAGACTTCAATTCGATGGTACTGATTTATAAACTAAAAAAGGGTTTGCTTCCGAACTATTTAAATGAATTGGTGCAATTAAATTCAGATGTGCATGATAGGCAATTAAGAAGGCGTAGTCATTTTAGACTGCCCTTATATTCAAGAACAAGTTTATAAAGGGCTACAAATGTTCAACAACTTGCCAGCAGAAGTTAAACACTGCACAAATATTATTAAGTTTAAAAGAGAATTAAAATTATTTTTGAAGAACAAGTATTAATTCGGATTGTATCTCGGTTTTTGTTTTCTACATCGTTTTATACATGTTACTGTGTGATTGTGTTCTATTGTACATGTATTATTATTCATTTTTCTTTAGCGTAATATGATGTTTAGTTGTTTTATATCGTAGTAAGCTGGGATGACGACGTTACGTACATGTTCTCACTTGATATTCTGTACATAAGGAATAAATAAATATATATATATTAGAACATAATCCCTCCAAAATTTTGTCCAAACCACACAATACTCCGCTCTGCAGTGGCCCCCCAAACCTGCGGCACGTACAGCGGCAGGACAAAGAAAGCCACCAATGCAAGCACCAAACACCTCCGCGGCGCTCTGAGACGAAAGGACAAGCTCCAAACAAAAGAAGGCGACCATCGAGAGTATTCCGGCCGCCTCGTGGCCAAGCTAGTCCAAGGAAAAGCATGCAGATAACGATAACTCGCGCCACAGAAATCATAAATTATAGAAAGCACAAAACCAGCGTTGTGGCACTAAAAGAAGTGCAGAAAAATAGTAACAATCTACAACGTTTACATCTCATTGTAAACCACCCTATACTATAAGGCAATGTCTAAGTAAATATAAAAATTTAAGAGAGGATTTCACACATTGTGTTTGGAAAATATAGAAATGATTATAACCGACAAAATTCAATTAAGCAAAGAACAATAAAGTTTCCAAACGAATAGATCTATAACGGATGGTATACAGGGTTATTCACAAGAAATTACACCTCTAGCTAAATTACATTTTCACAGGCCACTTTAACTCGTTTTGTAATTTAAAGGAACCAAATATTAGAGACACCTTCCCTAAGTTGATTTTAAGGTTATCAGACTACAGCATAATTAATAGTTATTTAATAAAAAAAAGTGTGTTAATGAGAGCCATTAATAATCGAGACATTAATTATTAAGAATAGTATTCATCACTTAAGACACGAGCTAGTTACAATATTTTTTTATGTTGATCGTATCTTATTAAATTGGAGAAAATCTAATTTTTTCACGTCTGGGAGCAAAACACGGTTTCTGTGATACCAAAATCATAACAGAAATAATGAGTGAGGGAGTTTTCATTATGACTGAGCAACAAGAGCTCACAATTATGTCAAATTCGAGGTTAGCAGGTTAGGTTTTGCGTCAGTTAATGTCAAAACTGACGCAAAAACCTAACCTGCTAACCTCGAATTTGACATAGACTTACAGTGCCACCAACTTTAAAATTTACCATAATCTACTAGTTTGAAATGTTTTGCAGAATTCAATACTCGCGATAAATCTCATTTCAAATTCACCCTAACATTTTTAAATTTTAAGATAATTTGAAAAAACCAATATTTGCCAATTTTAATGTTCCTCAATAATTCGATAACACCTAATGTGACCTCTTCTACAGTTTTACAATGTTCAGACACTTTTTTATGTAAATAGAAAACTCCGATTGTCATCTATTTTCGAGTGATTAGTACTATCCTTTGTTTTTCATATAGCAGCTATATTGGATTTTTGGTTAATTAAATAGCCTTTAAGAAGAGCTCTTCCTCGATGTATAATATACCTGAAATGTTTTTATTTGTAGGGGAAATATTAACAAAAACACAAATTAATCTCTAATATGAAATTAGTAGGCTATAAAATTAAATATCAATGAGAAATGAAAGCGAAAAGATATGCTAAGTAATACTGTAAAATATTGAAACGATAAGAAAAGTAATAAAAGTAAAAAGTAAAGAAAAAGTACTAAAAGTTCAGATATACTTAAAAAAACTGTTCAATATGACGACCATTCTGTTCCACACACTTTTGACGCATTTCAAAATGTCATAAGTACATTTAAAATAAGAATATGTATGTAAGCTAAGGGATTGCCTGAATGTATGGTTGCTAAGAAATTGCTTGTAGTTACATGGTTATCATGATGGATGCCCAACCACTGAAACCAGAAATATTGAGACTAGCGGGAAGATCACCAAAACTATTAGCAGACAGCTGGATCTCAATTTCACAAGAATAATTAACATATTGGAACAAATAGGACATCGGCCTATAAGAAGAAGATGAAGAATTTACAGAGGAAAGAAAATAGAACACCAGCAAGAAATGAGGAAAATGATATCAAATGGAAAAGTGGTATGTTTATATATTCAACCAAGTATACCACAAGTAATAACGGCACAAAGAGTTAGGTATATGGGTCATTTGGAAAAACTACATCAAGGAAGAGTACCAAACAACATGACAGAAAGATAGATGGTAGGCGCAAGAAAAGTAGGGCAACTAAACGCAGTCGAAGAAGATCTACGAGGAAAGGGAATAGCAGAACGGTGGATCAAAGCAAAAGTCAGGAAAGAATGAAAGAAGACAATAAAGCTACTTGTACAGGGTGATCCAATTTCGGGGCTCACCAATGGGATTTCAAAAATATTTAGCGATAAAGGTTGGTTACAGTGGGGCAAAGTTGCAGATTCTGTCTTAGTTTTTGAGTTATACCATTGATTAACTAAGTAGAAGAAGATACGCAGCTTTACGGAGCTGATTGTGCTGTAGAAATGTAGCGACCTACAGATGGCGCGTCTCTCGCCGTTTTTACCGAAACTTTTTCAGTTTGCCGGCAAGAGCTGTCGTGTGAACATCTGGATCGTGCTCTGCAGGGCCCCCGCAACCGCGCGTGCAACGCGTGCATCGCACGCGGGCGCCGCTCTAAAGGGGCGCCAAACCGGAGATTTGTATACAGTTTGAATTTTTATTTCATACTGATGTCAAAAATGACATTTTTCGGATTATTTATGGTACAAAAAATGGAACATTAAAATCCTAGTACTTTAAAGTAAAATTTTAAAATTCAAGTACGTGTTCCTGCATTCATAGTCAGGTTACAGCATATGCTGCTACAAGAGTATCGCCGTACCAATTATTGTAATAATAGTCCGCTGCAACGAATTGTAGGAACTGTTAATAAGACAAATAAAGCTGATATTATTGGAATACCATTTAACACTTTTATTAGGCATATAAAATCTTTATTTGATATGTAACCCAGCAACCCTGCATGCATGTTTTTTTTCGTTACTGTTATTTTATTTTCTTTATATTGGTAAATATTAACTTTTGTTGTATTTGGCTGTTTTTTTAGTATAATATTGTAAATGGTATAATCCGTTGAATAAACATTATTATTATTATTATTATTAGGTATTATTAAAATGATACGTCAGTTGTTGACATGAAATTTGAAATGATTTACAACTTTTTATTTAAAATTCATTAAACTTGCAGTATGAAATAAACCGTTGTATTCACCACGAACGAAAAGTGTTTTTAAAGGTCCTCGCAAGTAATTCCAATTTTCTGGTCTTTAAAATGCCACTTTTCGTTCTAGATAAATAAACTGCTATTAAATTTTCAACAATTTCAAACGATTCCAATGAACAAAGCACTAAGGCACTAAAGAAATTATTTTTTTTTATCTCAATTCATAATATAATGTTCGTTGACATAATGACCTATTCCTATTGTGACAGAAAACATTATATTTTTGTAATCTAATAGCTATTCCTTTAGCTTTAATTATTAAATATAATAAAATCGATTGGTTAGTTAATTCTGTGTGCAATATGCAATACCCTGAATAAAAATTATGATAATCTTTTCGAGGAATAACTTGCTCAAGCTGGAAAACTAGCAGCCGCTCTTGACATAGAGCAAGGTTTTCCTCCGTTAAATACTGTTAGACGAAACCAAAATTGTTCGATTATGAACAGAGGTATGAGACACCTCAAGATCCAAAAACCACGCTTAAAATAAATTTATTTTTTAAAAATAATTGATCAAACACTAAGTTCTTTAAATAGTAGATTTGAAATTATATCTGATTATGAGAACGTTTTTGTTTTTTTAGTGATATTTTTAAATTAAATGAAGAGGATCTTTTAAAAAGCTGTCGTGCTCTACAACAAAAGCTAACTAATCAGAAAAAGAAGGAGACTGAAGTAGAAGAAAATGATTTATTTAACGAGATTAAAGCCCTAAGGTTGTTTTCATTACCTGAAGCGTCAAATCCTTTCGACTTCTACAATATATATTTGAAAACAATCTAACCTCATATCTACCAAATATTACCATTACATTAAGAATATTGCTTACTTTACCTGTGTCTGTAGCTTCTTATGAGAGATCCTTTTCAAAATAAGTAATAAAAAAAAGTATTTGCGGTCTACCATGTTACAAGAAAGATTATCTGGTTTGGCAATCTTAGCTATAGAGCAAGAGATCCTCCATAAAATTCATTTTGGCAATATTATAAAAGAATTTGCAGCAGCCAACTCCAGAAAAAAACCTATTTAATTTTTGGATGATTGAATGTTTTATTTGTTTATTGTTTGGTTTGCTTTTTCCTTTGTAACAAATTTAAAGAAGAATAAAATTTTAGTTTTTAAAATCTGTGTTGTTTCATTACAAAATTAAAATAAAATGTGTTTTTGCATTTCGCTCAAATGTTTAAACAGCTACAAGAATATTACAGCAAACCAGGAAATTTAAAAAACATATGTAACAGCTTAAAGTTTTTATGCTTCAAAATATTATTTATATAAGTACTACATACAGGGTGTTATGAAAATGAGTGCAAATATTTTAACCAATGATTGAGCTCACCAATTTCAACAACTTTTCTATTTATCGTTTTTCATTTAATCGCATATTTTTTCAATCATTTATCTCCCCTAAATTTGACAAGCCGCTTGGTAAGCAAATCTACGTTAAAAGTAAATGACACAAGGTATATTATAAAACTGCAAAGTTTTTGCGCAAAAAACATGCGGTTTAATAACTTACCTACCTCAATTGATAAGGTACGTTGCTGATCATATGTGAACTAAAGGTTTTATCAGTAACTATGCAGTTTTTACTGGTTTGCATATCAAAGAAATGTTTTTTGTGTTCTGTTCGATTAAATTGGGATGCGCAAATTGCAGGCTTTTAGAAGAAGATAGTTTTTAATTTTTTTAATTTTTGGCAGGTTTAAAATATATATATCTTTATCAGGAGAAACTAAAGCTGTAGTAAAGTAATAGGTCTATATTCTCTGATACTACGACTATGTTTTAATTTGATGCATTGGGAGTTGTTGTAACTATTAACCGATCAGCATCACTTTCAGCTTGAGAGCAGGGATATTATTTGCAGCTAAAGTTTCTTTTGAAAAATCAATAAAACGACATGAAAGACATTTGCCAGAAGTTTTTCTTGATACAACTTTAAAAACCTGTCTCTTTCAAATCGAATATCTGGTGCAGTTTTCGTTTTTAGACGTCGGTCTCTTTCAGCACATTTTATTCTATGTTTCTGATAATCGACAAAAACACTTGCTTTTTCGATAATTACGTACAATAAAATTAATTTATCTAAAATTGCACCATACTGTTGAACAAGTTGCCATTTGTTTTTATGTAATAACATTCCTCCGTCCGTCACAAACAGAAAAATCTATTAATTCAGTAATATCTTTTGGAAATTCTACAAAGAAGTTGTAGAAAACACATTTTTAGGCGTTGGAATTTAAACGTATGTATTCGTATGTTATATTTAAATCTATTTAATCTATTTAAATTTGAGTTAATTTAACAATTTAGAATTTTATTTGTATATAATGTTTATTAAATAATAATAATAATAATCGTACAGAATAAAAATTAACCTTTTAATGCTATATTTATAATTACTGAGTAATTCAGAAATAAAGTTATTTTGCCGCTTTAAAGACGCTATTTTTAATTTTTGATAATTTTTAACATACAATTTGAGATCAGCGACCCAAAAAACCCTATATAGATAAGAAATAAAGTTCGAATAAAAAAAATACGCTTTTTCGCCATCTTGGATCCGCCATTTTGTGTTTTAGTTGAGTTTTAATGTCAAATTCGTAATCAGCGACCCCAAAAACCCCTACACATCTAATAAAAATTAAAAAAAAAAATAAAAAATTAGACCCTTGACTCCATTTTGTAGACGCCATTTTTGTTTTTAGACCAATTTTGAGGCCAGATTCGTAATCGGTGAACCCCAAAACCTTATGTTATCAAATGTCAGGCAATGGTTTAAATAAATAACGAAGTTATATTTTTTTTAATTAAGAATATATTAAAAAACACTTATTTGTTAATAACAATTGAAAAAATAAAAAGCACACCTTCTCACATATGGGGAACTTTTCTATAAACTTTTTCCGAAATAATAAAAAAAAAATATTATGTGTTTTTCTCGTATTTGTTTACACTTGTCTCTTTTTCAAACTTTGACGTTTTTATACTATTGCAGAAATTACTTTCTAAATATTCGTATTGTGAACGATTAACCTGGGTTTTTCCAATAAAAATACGAACTCAAGTAAATGAACAGGGGAAACCAAATATTTTGGAAATTGATAGTGAATCTAGTTTTCCCATATTTCGCCGTTAAAATACAAATACCTACGAAACAAATAGATATTAACATATGTATCGTTGGCAACACGTGCCGTATTATTAAAGAACGTTGGCGATAGGGTCAAAGCATTGTGAGTTACATTTATAAATGGCTTAGCGTCGTAATCTTTGTTATTGGTTTATATATGTTCACTGCCTAACTGATAACACAAAGTGCAACTAAACAAAAGATAAACACACCGTGGCCAAAGAAAGGAAGTTGAGATATTTCGCGCGAACGGCGGCGGCGCCACGATATTGTGTATCAGTTGCTGGATGCGGGGGCCGCGGGTAGCAAGGAGATGCAGTACAGATTTTAACGTTGTGTTGCATATCTTTATACTTCTTTAATCAATGGTTATACCAAAAATAAAAAATTTGGTTTTTGTTTTTTTTTCATTATACAGGGTGCTGCAATAATGGCGTATTAACTCGATGGTACGTTGTTGAGGAATACTCTCCGAGTATGAGAAAAATAATATTCTTTGTTATATTTTTGAAGATTTTTTAATTTTGAATTTTAAAATTTCTTGAGTTTCTGTTCGTTAATTGACAAAATTATTTACAAGTATTTACATTCATACTATTATCTTTAAGTGGGTAATGTTTCTCTATCCGAATACTGAATATTAAAGAAATTAATAATCAAACTTTGGGCTCCCACATTTTCAGAAATATAACACATTTTTTTTTCCTTATTTTTCTCATACTCAGGGAGCATTCCTTAACAATGTACCATCGAGTTAATACGCCATTTTTTCAGCACCCTGTATGTTGATTATTATATTACATAGAATGAAACTATCTCCACATCATTAGGACAGTTATTAAGAAAGAATTTAAATTTGATTTTAGATTTTCATTGGTTTAGTTGTATTTTAAAAATTGTTTTAGCATATGTTATTTGATTCAATCAAAATTTATAATTATCAGCATTTATTAGTTTTTTAAATGACTATTGAACTAATAAAAATGGTGGAAGAACACCAAGGAAAAGAATACATCAAGTGATAAATAAAAGCATGCCAGAGGAATGGAAAACATGGGCCTCGGTGGGCCAGTGGTTTCCGTTGCTGCAGCCAAGATTACGCTGAAACACAGATTGTTTGGAAGACTCTAGGCCAGGGCGTTCTAGTTTCACTTCGCTAAGGTGGTGTAAGTGAGGCTCGTACCCCCTGTAGTAATGCGAAAGCGGTTCCAGGGGGAACCGGTAGAGCTTAGTAAAAAAAGGGTTAATATGTCCAGTTCATAGAAAAGGTTAACAAAAAAATATGCAAAAAACCTTACTTAAGATGTCATATAAAATTTTAATCCGTCTAATGAACAGAAAACTTGCACAACAAGGCGATGTGGAGTAACAAACAGACCTGACCAATCTACACGTGAAGAAATCAATAACAATTGATATGAAGTAAGAAAGTTGAAAGTATCTAAGGACTCAACTAAAATAACAACAATAACAATGAGATTATAAGGTCAAACAGAAAACTATTAAATACTAGAATATTAACGAAAAGTGATACCATAAAAATCTCTACCCATTGTTGATATGACTAATGATGAACGCATTAACCATCTGACAATTTTTGAGAGAAATATCTTAAGGACACAATCTGAGAGAAGTGAAGGAACCACAACTTTGCCCGATACACCGCGATTAGGCACATTAGATAGACCAACCCTAAAAAACCAGTAAACTAATTCCACACGTATAAATGCTGCATCAAATTTTGTCAGCTAAACGCACTAGGTAGACCATAGGTACCGTAAGAATTGTTACAGTGGCACTTTGTGTTACTTTTTCAATATATTGTTTTGAAACTTTCCACAACATTTCTATTATTTATAGATTACTCGTGATTACTTTTAGTATTGTATGTTATACCTCAATGTTACCATGTACTGTTGTACATTGCACAGCATTTCTATATTTTTCCCACATCACTACAGAAAGTAAGTCAGAATTAGAAATTAATCGGGCATGAATGAAAATAAACAATTGCCGGAAGATCGCCGGTAAAGTGTTTTTTTTACCAATAAGCAAGCAGCATTTATTTATTTAACAAAGTCGTGGCTAATCAACAGATACAAGTCCAATTACTGATTGACCAAGAAAAAATGTTGCCAAAAATTTACTGCATTTCTTGTCACTTTTCCTTCTAAAAGCAAGATCACCAAAATATAATGCCATCAACCTCTCGGCCACTTCTGCGTAATAAACAAAATTAATAAAAAATACACACTAAAATTAAGAATGGGTACAGTGAGTTAAGCTTTGAGAGAGACTCTCGGCACTTTAAGAAAGGAAATCACAATCTAGCAGAGATTTTAACAGATACTTTGAAATGTTGACAAGGAATGTTATTTAAGTACGTATTCATTATAATTTCCAGTTGGTCTTATTAGGGGTGAAAAGTTCTGAGTATATAAACAAGAGAATTGCGCGAAATGACGTTGAAGAACATAAAAATGAATAAGACTGATTAAGTGGTTGGAATTATAATGGGCATTAACAAGTTTGTAGAGGCATGAAAAGTCCAACAAGATTCTTCGATCTAATCTACACATGTTTAAACAATTTAAACGGTCGGCATAATTGTTGTAGGAAATGTTAGCTCGTTTACAAATAAATTTCGTGAACTTGTGCTGCAAAGATTCGATTCTTTGAACTTCAGATCATATATCTGCTAATAGTATTTTCATTTTTACTCAAAGTGAAAATAAAACATGTTTTTGGAAGTGTTTTATACAACTTACTACCAACATTTACCCAAAATCATAATCTAACTGCGACTATTGAATACTTATGTGAAACGAATGTCTATAGTAAATGCCTCAGGTACAAGAATAAAACTGTAAAACACCAGTAACACTACTTTATGCACAATAACCTCAAAACAAGCCCATTAGACAACACTGGACTGTCACTGTGTGAACTATGCAAAGACGAAGCAAAAACAACAGATAGTGTTGCCAGTTTCATAACTTTAAAGTACTGTATACTCTTTGGTATCATACGGTACCGCTAGGCAGATTCGGGTGTCAGAAACGGAATGAATGCTTCGATATACAGGCAGTCCTCGCCGTTCGCGGGGGTTACGTTCCAGAAGAATGCCGCGAAGCGCAAAACCGTGATGCACAAGTAAACACACAAATGATAAAAACCGAGTTAGGTTCCATTAACTAGATTTATTTATACTATGCAACCTCAAAAAACCAAAACTTTTTTGCATTTTTTTGTCTGGCAAATCTGAAGCAGAAACTTTACCCTTTGACGACATGGTTTTCTGTGTTTTAAAAATTAAACTCAATTGAATACTTGGCAGAAACGCTCAAGAAGACAGTAAACCTTAAACATAAGTCTGTCACTTGAATCTAGAGCTCGAATGTCCATTTGTTTATTCAAGTTATAATTTTACGATTTATTTCAGGTCCAATTTGGTAATAAGAGATTCAAAGGAATGAGCTCGATAAGTGTGTTTGCAAGTTCGTGATAAATAATGTTATTTAGGTGTTTATGACATAAACCGCATACGTTTGCTTTATTTACTTATAAAGGTCACTAATGTGACGTTAACTTTAAATCGCTGTTAAAATAAACAAAAGCTCATCAAAACTTTGGCGCTTATGACATATTATTCATTAGTAAACACATTTTTATGCGCTTTTGTTTATTTTAACAGGCAATTAAAGTAACGTCAGATTAGTGGCCTTCATAAGACCGGCCATTAGTGTGTGAAAGTTAAAACAGTTGGCAATTCCATCCGCGAACGGCAAAGAAAAGGGAGCACAAAGGTGCCCTGCGTAAAATCAAATCAGCAAACCGCAAAGCCGGGAACGGCGAGGTCTGCCTGTATTTTGATGGTAGGAAAACAAATGAAAGGTTCAATTCATATCTCCATTAAGATTTAGTCAATTGTTTTAGCGTATGTTATTTGATTCAATCAAGATATTAATTATC